>ML795254.1:576861-587497 GCA_009831015.1 Picea engelmannii
ATCCATTAATCAATTAATATAATATAGGTTCATGTGCGAGTTGCTCAATTTTTTCCATAATGAATAAATTTTGTAGTGGTGAGAATGGAGGAATAGTATTGTTGAGGACATGCTCATGGATTTCCTCTCCTTTTGACTCCTCCATCGACTTATCCTCTTGAGATCCTATATCATTTCAACATACACTAGAACCATGAATCCAAAATGCCATCTCATCTCTAGTTCTTCCTACTCTTGAGAAGACTCTAGCCACCATTTCCATTTCTTTGTCAATTATTTTCTTAGATGGTATATTGTCCATAGTGTGGAGGTCGATGGGTGTTCCCTTTTCTTTCTATTGGTGCACTCCTATATATGAAGGGTTTTTTTTTTCTACTTCATTCCAAATTTGGAATCCCAATACATAAAGAACATAATCATGTAGATCATCCTCAATGGTCACAATAGGAGTCTAGGAACTAGTCTTCTCAAATGCTTAGTAGTCTTTCAATGTCTCCTCAACTAATCCCAATCCATTATGATTTCCAAAGTTCACAAGGTATTGCAAAAGTGTGTATGATATTACCTAACACCATGTACCATAACTAGAATATGCTCTAACCCAGCCTTGCTAGGTTGATTAGAAACTATAGTGGAAAAGTGACACAATGGCTTGACCACTTTTTCCCTTTTTGTTGATTCACACCTAGAAAATATGGCCTGTTGACTTGGGAATTCATTCAAATATTTCCCAAAAAAAATGGTTTAGTCTAAGATAGGATCAATTGATACAACTAAAAATGAAGGTGATCAGGAAGGGTGACATGGCTACTCTTTAAGCTTATAATTAGAATTCTAGCTGGCCTATGTTACCTTTTGGCTTCTTCAACATCTCATATTTGATTACAACCTGCTTCATCCTCAATCCCTTGGTTGGAATTTTTTGCAATATGTATTTCATCCCAGATGATGTCTTTGATTTAGGTACCCTTGACCATGAACAAACCTCTTTGTAAAAAACAAGCTTTATTAAGTAATATGAAAGGGTGGTAGCTTTAAATTTTGTACAATTATCTCCTCTCAGCCACATAAAGGCATTCAAGGTGGAATTCCTTAGTTGAGACTAGTCACCGCTCCCTTTCTATCATCCCTAAGAGGTTATATTTGGTGTTTCCATCCTGTATCTTATAGCTATAAGGTCACCTTCATTTCCATGAAATTTCCTTCCTCTCAATGCTCTCCTCCTACCTTTGATGGTGCTTAATTAACGTTATTTCCTTATGTTCCTTTGTCATCCCCATGCTAACATATTCACCTCATTCCTTCAAGGATGTCTTTCCAATAGAGAATAATCCTAACTTCCCTTGTTGTATTACTTGTATTAGGCACCTAGACCTTGGTTAATGCATCCCAATGCATTTTTCCTCACTTGATTTGACTTTCTAGAGAGGGTAGGAGACACCTTCCTTGATTTTAGGGAGTTTTCCTTAAGTTTAGGGAGTTAAATTTGAGTTATTTAGCTATAAATATACTTAATAACTCCTTTCCAACCTCCATGGAAAGTTTAAACACCTAAAGGAAGGAGATCTCACTTCCTCTTTAAATGAAGGAAATTGTCCCTTGATTTTAGGGATTTACCCCCTTTCTTTAGTAAACTTTGCATGTTTAACTAATTAGTTAGTAAACTCTCACTTTTAAGCCTATCATACTCATATTATGTGTGGGTTATCTATTTTATAGGTTTAGGCATGTGATTTAGCCATTTTTACACTGCTTTTAGTGGCACTTTCTATTATTAGTGACAAGATCGATTCCTCTCTACATATTGAATTGATCTCATTGTAATTTCAAACATTTTGTGAATACATTCATTCTTTTGGAGTAAATTATTCTATATATATATATTCTTTGTTTATTTTCAAATTCATTATATTATTATTATTTTTCTCATCGAATTCTATATCTCTCGAGTCTCCACATTTTACATGGTATGAGAGCCTCAGGGAATATGAGGGAGAGGTATACTAGTTTTATTTGCAGGTGAAATGTCATCAAAGGAGGCCAAAAAAATAATGTATGAAGACCTTCAGCCCAAGCAAGTTTTCCTAAATCCATTCAACTACTTTGAATGGAAATCCGAGATCACCCTTGCTCTTCGAAGCAAAGGTCTCTACCAGAAAACAATGGGTACGAAAGTTGATCCAACGAATGTTGTGGAGAAGGAAAAGTATTTCAATCAAATGGATGAATTCTTTGGGATTATATGTCTCTCCATATCAAGAGACATGGTGTTCCATGTCGACACCACATCATCCCCCAATGGGATCTGGACCAAGTTGGAAGAGTTGTTCCACAAACAGGATGAACTTCGAGCCTATAGTTTGGATAACGAGCTCATTGGTTTGAATCCGTCAAATTTAATTGTTTTCAAGAGTATTTTACAAAATTTAAATCTATTTAAATTCATCTTAAATATTTCAAATTAGTGAAAAAATATGAGCGACTCATCCTTTCCATTCTCTCAAAACTAGGTCTCAATTATTCAGTTTTTGTTTCCTCGTTTCATGCTTCAAAATTAACAACTCTGAAGTGGAAAATGTCCTCTTTAGATGATTTTATTGAAGCACTAACTCAAGAGAAGGAAAAATTAGTTTCCACGGGCTACATAAATGGTTCTATAGATCATTCTCTTGCAGCAATCGAAGCAAGAAAACCGAATTTCAAAGATCGGAAAAAGGGGAATGGAAAAAACCCCGAGGCTAGAAAGGAAAAGTTCTCGAAACCGTTGGATGAATATTCTTCAGATCACAAAGGGAAGAAGAAATAGGAAAGATATAAATGCAGGTATTTTAAAAAAGGATATCATCCTGAAGATTCTTGTATGAGGAAAACTATATATGAGATGGAAAATATGCTACAACAAAACAATCTCATGGTCCCGACAAATGAAAGGAAGAAGGATGAAGAAAAATCATGGTCCCCATGCACTTGTATCCTTGATTCAGGTGCTTCTAATCATCTTTATGCAAATAAAGAATCATTCTCGTCCATCAAAGAGTGCACAAGACCTTCTATTCACATGCCAGACGACACACCGGTTAAGGTATGTGGTAAAGGCATAGTTTCTTTGGAAGGGGGATAGTTTGATAATGTGCTTTTTGTCCCCTTGATCTACATGAAATTTCTTTCCATATATTAGATCACACATTCATGTTCTGAAAAAAAGGTCAAATTCTATCCAGATTCAGTGGAGATTTCGGACTTAGAAATAAGGTTCTAGGTAGCTCATGGTGTTGTAGATCATCACTCTTGATTGTATTCCTTATCTCATTTCATTCTCAAATATGTATATACAAAATTTTTGAATCATACTAATGAATCTATAATGCTATGTCATGATATATTTGGGAATCATAATTACAGGTACTTTCAAAGTGTGAAGTTCGAAGAGGGCCCACTACATGTAGTTTCAGATCATCCTGCCAGGGATTTTTTGGATGAAACAATTGAAGAGGGTTTTGATGCTCATTCGAGAACTTCAGATAATTATGATGAGAAGGTATTTGGATCAAATTCATAGTTTTATGATCATTTCATGGATTCCTTGTATCCCCTACTAGTATGGGCCAAAGAGACTTTGCATGATGTCGGTGAACTGGTTGACAATCCGACAGATCCGAGGAGGACTAGAACACAATTTTTCAAGGCCCCCACTACCTTGGCTACAACAGAGAAGTTATTTCAAATACATTGATATATTTCACTTGCATCAGATCCGCATTCATATCCATATTCCACGGGAAACCCCTTCTGGGATGTTGGTATGGATGAGGAGTACAGTGCTCTCATGGAGAACCAAACCTGGGATTTGGTTCCCCTTCTGAAAGGAAGAAATCTTGTTCGATACAGATGGATATTGCAGAAAAATATGGATGGAAATGGTGATATTAGTAAGTATAAATATTTTCTTGTTGTTAAATGTTACTATCAGGTACATGACATTGATTATACTGAGACTTTTTGCACCAGTTGCAAAAATGGACTCTATCAGGCTAATTTTGGCCATTGTGACTTATCGACACTGGGAAGTCCATCACATGGATGTGAAGAGTGATTTTATTCATGTATATATGAAGGAGGATATATATATGGAGCATCCACAGGGGTATGTTTATGACCGAGTGATTTCACTACAGTACTACCCCACTGAGCAGCAGGTTGCAGACACCTTCACCAAATCCTTCACTAAGAAGAAATTCTCTTACTTGCAGAATATTTTGGTTGTGGTAGAGAAAACTGGGTATACTATCACATTTTACTTATCATTTTTCTATGTCATATTTTGGGGAGGGTTTCCCATGAGGTTTTCCCTCTTTCCTCATTTTATCAGGGGTTCATTATTGTATTGAGTACCTAAAATGGCCTAGTAGCTGGAACTCACGTTTTCTTATTATGTCACTACAGTTAGGATTAAGGGGGGGTTTTAGAGAATAATACTAACTTCCCTTGGTGTATTACTTGTCTTGGTCACCTAGACCTTGGTTAATGCATCCCAATGCATTTTTCCTCACTTGATTCGACTTTCTAGAGAGGGTAGGAGACACCTTCCTTGATTTTAGGGAGTTTTCCTTAAGTTTAGGGAGTTAAATTTGATTTATTTAGTTATAAATACAATTAATAACTCCTTTACAACTTCCATTCAAAGTTTAGACACCTAAATGAAGGAGATCACACTTCCTCCTTAAATCAAGGAAATTGTCCCTTGATTTTAGGGATTTACCCCCTTTCTTTAGTAAAATTTGCATGTTTAGCTAATCAGTTAGTAAACTTGCACTTTTCATCCTATCATACTCATTTTAGGTGAGGTTTATCTATTTTATATGTTTATTCATGTTCTTTAGCCATTTTTACACTAATTTTAGTGGTAGTTGTTTTTATTAGTGACAAGATCAATTCCTCTCTACATATTGGATTGATCTCATTGTAATTTTGAACATATTGTGAATACATTCATTCATGTGGAGTAAATTATTATCTATGTCTCTCTTCCTTTTTTATTTGAAAATTTATTGGATTAGTATTATTTTTCTCATCGAATTCTAGATCTCTCGGGTCTCAAAATTTTACACTTTCTAGAATCAATGCCACATGCCCTCAATAATGTCACATTAAATTAATATATGTGCCTTCAATGGTTCCTTTCCAAAATATTGATAATATCACCTCACCATCATCAATTCCTTTGATGGTTCCTTTCAACATCATCACTTCACATTTTCATTCATGTCACCTCACGATAATTCCACCTCTAATGTCGTCACTAGTTGTAGGATAGCATTTCCAAATTTCACCCTCTCTCATAATAATTGTTTCCTCTCACCTCTCTTTCCTTCACTAGATCAACCCTAGTGTGGTATCCTCTCACCTCTTTTCTCCTCTCTCTTTCATATTTTCTTGAATGTTGTACTCTCATGGTAATTGTTGTCATTATCCCTTCCCTACTTATGGAAATTTGTTAACCTTTGTTTTGTAGGAACATAGATTTGTTGGGCACTAATATCACCATGTTTACACCTCTTATGTCTTGGAAATATTCAGAATTTATAGAGAACATAAGAAATTGAAATCCTTATGTGACATTCCTCTTATGAAACAAGGATTTGTATCATTTTTTCTTTATTGCATTGTTCTTTTCAATGTTGTATAGGTGTACTAAGTGAACTATGACATTTGCATGGTATTTTTAAAATTTGGGTCATTTTTATTCCATTTATCTGGATAATTATCTCATACGTTTTGTCATTAGCAATGCACACATAGTAATCTATCAAGAAATTATTTCTTTTCTTACAACCTCTTGATCCTTCCCATAGATAGTTTTCATCAAAGTTTAAATTCTTGCATTTCATTTTCCTCTTTCATGGTTTAAAGAGTCGAGTCGAAACGCCATCATTTTCATGATGACTCCTTTGAGTAACAATAACCTAAAATCAAGGGCTAATTAAAATTTATCTAGAATCTTTTATAGGGCTCTTCAAACCCATCTTAGCTTAGGTTTATAGATTTGGAATATGATTGTGAGAATAAGTTTCCAAAGATTCTAAACAAACATAAATCTTTGAGTTAGGTAGTGAAATCCAGTTGCTATATCGTTGAATTTAGGAAGTCGTTCTAACACAAGGTTCAAGCATGAGGTCTCATTGGGGCCAATAGAGTAATCAACCCTTCTACTTTGGTATAGTAGGTATTGGTGTCAACTGTCGACTATCCCCCTCTACTTTGGTATAGTAGGTGGTACCATAGAGGCCATCATCATTTAGACTTCCTACCCAAGGTGACAACACAAGGAAGGTGGTGTTGTACCTAGGATTGACGTTGGATAGACTCACTCAGACTCCTTGGAGGGTTTCCCACTACTCGGTGAGGTAACTTGCACTAGGGTGTTAGTTCGTTAAGTGGGTTGTCAACGTAATTTTCCCACCCGCTGAAACTCATCCCCTTTGTGCATCGATCCTGCGATGTTGGATTCCATCACCAACTAGCGCTTCTTTGTGAGAAGGTCTATTTTCATGGTTGACTCCTAGATTAATTAGTGTGTGCTAGATAATACAAGTGTGAAAGAGTAACACTATGGTAATCATTATGAGATTATTGTGATACCAATGGGATACTAGTAATGAATTAGAACCATTATACTAATTAGTGTTACAACTTGATAGAACAATGCTTATGCATATCCAATTTCATAAACTATTCAAAATTATTGATTAAAGAATAGAGCATTTTAACTATAATTTTAGAGTAATTCATCATTTTGATTTATCTTTTCTTTAAAAGAGTTCTAGTGTTAATGAGAAAACATTTGTGTGTTCTTAACGACTAACATTTTTTCTAACATTCTATAAATTACATAGAGAATGATGCTAAGTGCTCTGTAAAGGATATAATCACAGATCTGTGTCCCAACTAAGGTTGCAGACACCTGAGTCTGGCAACCACTCCATGCCTCTACCTCGAGTGAGACTCCATATGCTTCGCAGGTGTTGTCGAAAGGGCCAGTAGTTAGGACTTTATTGGTGCGCTCTTGAGCATTGAACCCTGGGTCTACCCCTGTGCCAACAAACCTCAATTGTAAGCAAGTCTAAAATTGACAATCTAGTCTTTACTCACCAATCTAATTTTAATCATTATTACAACCTAAATGGACAATGCTATTATAATCCAAAATCTTCATCCAACTAGCCATTAACTTAAATAACAATACTAACAATCTTAATGTAGAATGCTACCAATATAACACTTATGAACAATTAAATCTCAATATGTAGTCTAGCTATATTGATTGAACTAACAATGCTAGCTGTCTACTATCATTGAGAAGGAAACTGCTAACTATTAACATCGTTGTACCAATTTAACAAGGAAATTAACCTAGCAGTTACATAACAATTAATATAGAAGTTAACAAGGCAATTAACATAATGATTAACATAACAATTAATTTAGCAATAACAAGGTAGTTTTCATGACTGTTGTCATAAAAAGTAATATAGAAATAACAAGGAGATTAACATGTTAGTTAACACAACAATTAATATAACAATAATAAGGCAATTTACATAACTGTTAACATAACAATTAATAGCACAATAACAAGGCGATTTACATAACTGTTAACCATTTAAGTCATTGAGGCATTTACTCAATAAGAAGGAATATGTTGACCATTAAATCACTATAGCAAATAACATGGCAATTATTGGACCAAAGACATTGTTGTAGAAATTATCCTGGCAATTAATATGGCAATTATATAACATTTAACATTGTAATTAACATGGCAATTAAGCAGCAAGAAGGAAATTGTTGACCATTAACATTGTTGTAGCAATTGTTCTGGCAATTAATAAGGTGAATAATATAGCAATTAACATTGCAATTAACATGGCAACTAACAACAAACAGGAAAGTGTTGACCATTAACATTGTTGTAGCAATTTTTCTTGCAATTAATAAGGCAATTAATATAGCATTTATCATTGAAATTAACATGGTAATTAACATGCAAAAAGGAAACTGTTGACCATTATCATTGTTGTAGCAATTATTCTGGAAATTAATAAGACAATTAATATAGCATTTATCATTGCAATTAATATGGTAATTAACATGGCCAGTAACATCGCTGTGGTAATTAAAGTGTGGCAGTGAGAACGTTGGGTATACACTCAAGGTGAAGGAGAATAAAAGGGACAATACAAAACTACAAAGTACCAACTCATGGTCATTCAACATCAAACTCAGTCAATATTAAGGAAAATTTGTGCCTATTCCAGCAAACACAGTCAACAATTTAAATGGCAAAATCGTGGGCTTTCAACAACAAATCAGTCACATTTTAAATGGAAAAATTGTGGGCATTCAACAACAAATCAGTCACATTTTAAATGGAAAAATAGTGGGCACTCAACAACAAATCAGTCACATTTTTAGATGGAAAAATCCTGGGTATTCAACAACAACTCAGTCACATTTTTAGATGGAAAAATCGTGGGCATTCAACAAAAACTCAGTCGCATTTTTAGATGGAAAAATCATCGGCATTCAATAGAAACTCAGTCACATTTTTAGATGGAAAAATCGTTGTGCAAAACACACCCGAAGGAAACTACATATTTTCTATCATTAAATGATAAACAAAACGTTGTACCATCACACCAGAAGTGGATTACATTTTTCATGTCATTAAATAACAAGCAATTCGTTGTGCCATCACACCAGAGGGGAATTATGTTTTTCATGTCATTAAATAACCAAAAATTCATTGTACCATCACACTAGAGGAGAATTACATTTTTCCTGTCATTAAATAACCAACAATTCGTTGTGCCATCACACCAGAGGGAAATTACGTTTTATTCTGTCATTAAATAATAATCAAATCGCTGTGACAACACACCATAAGGGAATTACGTTTTTCCTGTCATTAAATAACCAACAATTCTTTGTTCCATCACACTAGAGGGGAATTACATTTTATTCTGTCATTAAATAATAGTCAAATCGTTGTGACAACACACCATAAGGGAATTACGTTTTTCCTGTCATTAAATAATAAGCAATTGTTGTAGTAACCAAGGGGAAAAACACAGAAAAGAAAAATAAACACAAAGATCCAATGGCAAAGTATTTGAAATGATCGCAGAGATTATATTGTCCCAAGCGCAGTGAAAATCCATGGTGAAGCCCTTAAGGCATGAAGAATAGAAACAAGCGCAGAGATAAAACAACAAGGACACGAGGAAATCCATACACAGAGGTACTTTTTGCTAGAAGGAACAAGACAACAATCAACCAAGGACAATAATAGAGGTGGATGGCTGACAGGAACATCCTTCACTCATCATCCACGCACATAAAAGTAGGGCGTTGAGATCCATAGGTCATTAAACGCTGAAGCGACGATCGTATATTAGGCTCTTGGATGACTGCTCGGGTGAGGACTGATGAGATGGGGACGAAAGGAAAAAACAACCACAATCATCACAAATCAATACACAAAAGGGCAATCAATACATACCAGGAATCGAAGGCCATGGGAGTCAATCAATCATCGAGCTAAATTCTATGAAAAAAAAAATCAATCATCAACTAGAATGCCAAGACCATCAATTTCCTTACCCAATTAAACATGCAAATCTTAAAAAAATAAACCATACTAACAATCTACCATGCAAAAATAAAGAAAATGTATCGTTGACCAATCGCTCGCTCTGAGTTGATGTCCCGCGTGCTTCGTGCAACTCCTACTTTTCGACCGATGAGACTTCACCGGTACCTCCTAGCCAGCGCTAGGGGTACTCTTCTTCCCCCTTAGCACCTCGATCCGCAAAGGGGCCACGCACCCTATCTAGAGAATCAGCTAACTCCCAGCTCACCTCGGAAGGCCGAGCTACCACTCCTCACTGAGCTGGGTATCCTAACTCCCATAAGCTAAGTCAGTCAAGTAGATATTTTTGCAGCATAACATTACGCAAATAGAAGAGATCCATCACCATTTTCCTCCCTCCATGATATAGAGTTTGAAAGTCCCTTACTTTCCCAAATCCCAATTTATTTAATGTTTAATAATTTAATTCATAAAAATTCCTCCCCATACATTTTTCACCCATCCCCTTCATTCCTCCAAAAACTAATTTATTTTATTAATTAATTACCCTTATTTCCCTCACCCACCTAGAGTCATTCCTAGAATCACTCCTAGGTGTCCCCAAATTCCCTTACAGGTTTTAATGACTTTCCCCAATATTAATTTACTAGTTCAGTTTAATTTAGAAGGTTCTTTGATGCTAGATACCTTACTAAGTTAGACTTTCTGACTTTTCCTTGTGTTTCCCCTTTCTTTTTATGTTTCCTTCTTTTTCCTAGTTTCCTAATTATTTTAGATTTCCCTCTTTCCCCTTTTTATTTAAACTCAAAAAGGAATGTGTAGAAACTTACCCTTTTTCCCTTTATCTTTCTAATGAATAAAATTTTAATTAGCATAATAAGTAAAACAATTATTTCCCCCTTTTAAATTTTATCCCAAAAGATTTTATAAATCAATTTAATTGCTTACCCCCTTCTTGTCATAAGATTAATGAAGATTATCATTATT
>ML795254.1:595791-606607 GCA_009831015.1 Picea engelmannii
TTGAAACACAAAATCACTTCTTAAACTTGTTGTCCAACATATCTATTGGCATCATATTGACTGGGTCTCTTTTGTGAAGGTGTGATTGTTGAATTTGGATTTTATTATTATGAGAACATGATCGCATGATTTGTTGATTGCTTTCACTTTTCAATTTCATGACTGAAAATCATGAAATTGAGACCTTTATCTTGTGCAAACATTCAACTGAAATCTCGTAATATTTTCCCTTTGTATTAGTTTGTAACTTTTGTTTTCCTGCTTCAATTAGTCTATATCTATATGGAAGACTTGTTGTTAATTAAAGGACCATGAATTATATTGTTAGAATAAGTATGGACCTCCTCCTAGGAACTTAGCTCAATCTTAAAAAGGGTATGGGTTTTTCGTTTAAAAGAATCCATGGGTTAATGTATCCATTGAAACCTTGTTTAATATGTTTAACAAATGATTTGAAGACAAAGGGAATTCTTTTGGGACCTAATGATAGACTTATATTTTTGAGAAATATATGGAATGTAGTTTACTTTTTGTCTTTAGTCCTTCTGTAGACTATACAATGTGATCATTGGCCTTCATATATTTTCTGGGCATGAAAAACTTATCTGTTATGAATTAGCTTTATCCTGTTCAACATTTAAGTTTTCACGTTCTGTTTATACTTCACGTGGTCCATTATTTATTGGTTATTATAATATCTGTGACTAATCATCTATCTATACATTTTGAGTTTACGTCAAATGTTAGATTTTGATAATACCGTTTTCCATAGATTGATGTTAGTTTCATCTTCAGCTTTTGAATAATTTAAAGTAACATGAGAAAAACTCATTTTTCTTTCTGTTTATCATAGATTTCTTTGAAATACAAAAATTCCTTGAGTTTTTTCAGCAAATATCATTCTTTTATTCTTGCCATAGATTTATGCTTGGCAATAGGTTAAGTGGAGCTTACATTACGCAGAAAGACGAATATAGCTTAGTGCCTTTTCTTTACAGTTGATCAGCATTAAGTTAGTTAGTTTTTTTTTTTTTATTTACTTTACGAATGAATAATGATTAAATCATTCAAACTTTAATGATTTGTTCATTACGGTTATATCATTTCCAATCTTATTCGTTCATTTGTTGTTATTTGCTACTTATATTAATAAAACGATTTCCTTAAGTTTTACATCTTATTTAAACTTTGATTCGTTAGTTAAAATTATCATTTTCACAAGGCTTTATCCAAACCTTGTATCTGTACATACCTATTATATATAATACAACTACAAGATAAGTAACTATATATGTATGTTAACCGATAGGATTATATAGTTAGGGAGCTTTACCTCTCTTAGTTATTTTATCATTTTCATTGGCTAACAAACCCATAAAACCCGTCAGGGTAGGTTATTACAAACGACTTGGGTTAACTAGACAACCCCAGACTGGATCTTCCCTTCTCGTTGATGGTGTGTCACAAACACCCATCAACAAATGGCACTAGAAGGAGGGTTGAGGTAAATTTAATGATTACATTTTTTAGCCCTCATCTTGTCATAATTCCTGATTTATAAATTCTTCCTCTGTGTCATCTTGAAATACACTAGAAGGCAAGCCAGACTGACAAGTTGGCCTTGCAAGAGTATTTGTTTCGAATGTATTTAATTTCCCATGGCTCCCCAAATCACCGTGTTGGAACGTGCTTTCTTGGTTTCATTACCTGATATTCCCAACAAGATAGTATCTCACATTTCCAAACTCACCTTTGATGGTGGTGGGGATGTATCTGCAAAAAACCATCTTAACAAGTTTTGGTGTAAATGTATCAAGCATGATATTTCTGATTTAAAGGTTTTATGCAGATTGTTCTCTTTTGCTTTCAGGGGTCGGATTAAAAATTGGTTTGAGTCTTTTCCAGCATATCACATTATTGATTGGTTTCAATTTGTAGATGAATTTTTATATGCTTTTGAAATCTATGATTACAATCGATTATGTAAATAATTTCAGGCTCTACTAATCAATGACGATTCATCTCCAGAAGCATTTTTAACAAGCATCCATCATGTTCTCTGTAAATTTCATCTTGATGACATGTCATTTGTACTAAATCTCCTCTCTGATGTTTGTGCCCATTTCATCCAACCATTTTCAATCGCGAATGATGAATCAATTACAAATCCTATCACTCAATTGTGAAAAGAATTTTGTTTGGATGATGAGAGGGATCCATCCAAAAATTTTGAACAAGCAAAGGAGGTAGAACATATTGAAAAGGTTCTTACTGACAATCAAACTGGTTTTTCCTCTGAATCATTGTATATTCAGTCCTCGACTATCGTGGAAGAATATTTGATGTTGGGTCAAGGTGAATGCCCATATTCTTCTAACTCTTGATCTAATCAGTACTTAAATTTAGTTATTGTAGAACACTTAGGTGATTAAAATGATCTTAAGAATTCTAACATTCCAATGAAACTGATTAGAGATATAAATCTGCAATTTGAAGAAGAAACCTTAAACCTCCATCCACAAATCATACATTATCCACATGAAATATTAGATGTTAGTCATGAAAGTTTTGAATTGTCTATCATACATGAGGCAAATTTAGATGATCATATTATGTTGAATGATTTATCACCAAAACAAAGTGAAAGTTTTAAGGAAAATCAAGAGGAATGTCTTGAGAATACCATTGTTAAATATCATAACTCAAGAAAATATTTTCATGTGCTCATTTTTTATTTGTTTTACTCTTTATATATCAATCTCTTCTTAGATTCTGGTGGACAGGATACTTTACCCATGATATCTTACTCTTTTCCATCACAATCAGATCTTTTCGATATGCCAAGATTTGGTGAAATTAATTTCGAATATAACAGTTATGAAGTCAGATTTTCCACTCTTTCACTTTCATCACTCGCATGGAAAAAATACATGTGGAAAGATGATTTTACATGATTTATTATTGAAAAATACAATGCACTCATACTTATGGAGATCAAATATTCTACATTGCATATTCATTCTTTGGTTAGTTTTTAATGATTATGCTTCACGTTTTGAAACAATCCATATCATCAAAGGAAGTGTTCAAACCAATAATTTAATTGATGTCATGAGTCCTCTTATGATGTGTTCCCCATTGACATATCTAGTTAGTCGAATTCATAGTTTGCATCCTAATTTTTATGAGAGGATCTTACAATGGCTTGAGGATTCATATCTAAACAATCTTCATAATAAAGATAAAGTTGTGCTTGCTTTGTTTCTACCTAAATATCTAGGAGTTAAGCATGACATGATTTTTTTAGGTCCTCCATGTGAAGAAATTGATGAAGACTTGGATAATTGTCAGAAGGATGGGGCACTTCGTCCTTGGCTTATGGTTATGTCAGGTCCCCATAATATTGACAATTTTTCCAAACTTACTTACATTCTTCCATGCCATTATGACCCATATCACGACAAGATTGCAGAATGGTTGGAGGATTCATACATCAAGAAGTTTCAAAAGAATGGTAAGGTCCTGCTTGCTTTGTTTTTAATTGAATATATAGGAGGTAAGCATGACATATTTATTTTGTATCTGCAAATACTGCATTATTTTATTTTGATTTTTGACTTTCTATGCCTTGCAGGATTGAATATGCTCTTGTGGTTGCACTGGAAATACAAATTTTATTAGCGTTTTGATCTATGTAGAAGTTAGAGTAGTTGTAGGAATAAAGTCCTTTTCATTTTTTCTTCCCTTTTCACTTTTTTCCTTTGAATAATGCAGTTATGAACGCACGTGGGTATGCAAAGTGAACTATCATCTGAATGTTGTTATGGAAGTCTTCTTTCAATTTCTTTTTTTTTCCTCTTCGTAGTTGTCTTGATTAAATGTTTCTTTTTCAAAACTTGGCAGCATCATGCAATGATTTCAGATATTATGAAGCATTAATAAATATATTAGGGATTTGATATTAGTTTTACCATAACAAACATAACTTACCATTGTACGTAATTGCAACCATCATGGTTAAGGATTTTTTTGTTTCCTTGTAGTTTATGTGACTTTTAATAATAAGCTTGGTCAAAATGATGTATCATGCATCAGTATATTAAGAAAATAAATTTCCAATACACAAAACTTTGAACATTGTAGTTATTCCTTTTGATCCTCATTCTCTATGAGAGGTTGTCCTAGTTTTTTTTTTTGTTAAATTATTTTTTAAAGTGTGCTTTTCCTATTTCAATTTTGTTTGCTTTGATGTACTTCTGATTTTGAATCCCATTAATAAAATATGATTCGGTTTGCTGTGTGTGTGTTTTTTTTTTTCTTTGATTGCTTTGATTGAATTTTATTCTTGTTTGTCTTTTTGAATTAATATGTTTATGATCAAAGAGAGATTGTCAAAGGAAGAATTCATTTCAATACTTGTGTTTTTAAAAGCAATTTGAAATAGTTCAAACAATTTCTGATGTTAAGGTTAAACTCAAATAATTGATTTGTAAGTCAGTTGAGTACTATGAAATCCTAAACTGTCTTTGTGAGAGTATTACCCCTAAAATGTGTCGAAATATTTAGGAATTAGGATTATCTTTATACTTTTTACACCGTCCCTGTTCTTAAAAGATCACTTTTAAGCGCTTCCCCATTCTCTATATGATTTCTTAATTGAAATCTAAAATATATAAACCATGATAAAACTTCCAATACTGAAAGAAAATAAATAGTGATGAGTAATATACCTATCCTATAATTAATCTCCAGTATCACCCCGCCCTCTTTGTCATTTACAAAATCTCTAAATTATATTATTATAAATGACGTAAGAGGGTTGAAAACACTTAAGTGTGGGAAATGTGTGTAAACTCATCAGGGTACTGAACAAGCCTGTTGGTAGCGGGTAAATACATGCATGATACTAAGGCAACTTCGTCAAGGTACTGAACAGGCATCTTGGCAACAAAGCAATGTAGGGTTCGAGAGATATCAGGTATGTTCTTATAAGTTAACTTTCTACATGAGTATATATCATGAATAGACAACTATTGAATGTGATTAAAGTACTTGAGTGGGTTAAATTACATCCCCGTCGAGGCTATACATATCTGTTGGCAGTAGTGTCTCTGTCAATGGTATTGAAGTCATTTTTATAAACATCGTTACCCTTTGATCAAAACACACTTTCAGGCTATAATCGTGGTACTCTTTTATAAATTTGAGCTAATCTTAATATTGTGTGATCTGAAAGGGAATTTGCTTCAAATGAGCTTAAAAAACAATATACAAGTCTTGTTCTTTTTCCCTGAGATGAAAGTTTGACAGTTCAGATAACTGCTTCTCCTAGTGAGTCGCCATTTGTTGGCTTCCCAACTAGCATTTTGTTTTCATTTCCCTTTGAAACACAAAATCACTTCTTAAACTTGTTGTCCAACATATCTATTTGCATCAAATTGATTAGGTCTCTTTTTTGAAGGTGTGATTTTTGAATTTGAATTTTAATATTACGGGAACATGATTGTATGATTTGTTGATTGCTTTTGCTTTTCAATTTCATGACTGAAAAGAATGAAATTGAGACCTTTATCTTGTGCAAGCATTCAACCGAAATCTCATAATATTTTCCCTTTGTATTAGTTTGTAACTTTTGTTTTCCCACTTCAATTAGTCTATATCTAGATGGAACACTTGTTGTTAATTAAAGGACCATGAATTATATTGTTAGAATAAGTATGATACTCCTCCTAAGAACTTAGCTCGATCTTAAAAAGGGTATGGGTTTTCGTTTAAAAGAATCCATCGGTTAATGTATGCATTGAAACCTTGTTTAATATGTTTAAAAAATGATTTGGAGACAAACATAATTCTTTTGGAACCTGACGATGGACTTATAATTTTGAGAAATATATGGAATGCAGTTTATGTTTTAGCCTTAGTCCTTTTGTAGATTGTACAATGTGATCATTGGCATTCATATATTTTTTGGGCATGAAAAACTTATTTCTTATGACTTAGCTTTAAGCATTCTAACATTCCAATCAAACTGATTAGAGATATAAATCTGCAATTTGAAAAAGAAACCTTAAACCTTCATTCACAAATCATACCTTATCCACATGAAATATTAGATGTTTTTCATGAAAGTTTTGAATTTTCTATCATACACGAGGAAAATTTAGATGATCATATTATGTTGAAAGATTAATCACCAAAAGAAAGTGGAATTTTTAAGGAAAATGAAGAGGAATGTCTTGAGAATACCATTGTTAAATATCATAACTCAAGAGCATATTTTCATGTGCTCATTTTTTATTCCGTTTACTCTTTATATCTCGATCTCTTCTTAGATTCTGGTGGACATGATACTTTACCCACAATATCTTACTATTTTCCATCACAATTAGATCTTTTCGATATGCCAAGATTTGGTGAAATTAATTTCAAACATAACATTTATGAAGTCGGATTTGATGCTCTTTCACTTTCATCACTCGCATGGAAAAAATACATGTTGCAAGATGATTTTACACGATTTATTTTTTTTAAAGATAATGCACGCATTATTATGGAGATCAAATATTCTACATTGCATATTCATTCTAAGGTTAGTTTGAAATTTAATGATTATGCTTCGCATTTTGAAACGGTCCATGTCATCAAAGGAAGTGTTCAAACCAATAATCTAATTGATGTTATGAATCCTCTTATGATGTGGTCCCCATTGACAGATCTAGTTTTTCGAAGTCATAGTTTGAATCCTAATTTTTATGACAGGATCTTAGAATGGCTTGAGGATTCATATCTAAAAAATCTTCATAATAAAGATAAATTTGTGCTTGCTTTGTTTCTACCTAAATATCTAGGAGGTAAGCATGACATGAGTTTTTTAGGTTCTCCATGTGAAGAAATTGATGAACACTTGGAGAGTTGTTAGGAGGATGGGGCACTTCGGCCTTGGCTGATGGTTATGTCAGGTCCCCGTAATATTGACATTTTTTCCAAACTTACTTACATTCTTCCATGCCATTATGACCCATATCACAACAAGATTGCAGAATGGTTGGAGGATTCATACATCAAGAAGTTTCAAAAGAATGGTAAGGTCGTGATTGCTTTGTTTTTAACTGAATCTATAGGAGGTAAGCATGGCATATTTCTTTTTTATCTGAAAATAATACATCCTTTTATTCTTCTTTGTGACTTTTTATGCCTTGCAGGATTGAAGATGCTCTTGTGGCTGCACTAGAAATACGATTTTACTTAGCAATTTTATCTATGTAGAAGTTAGAGTAGGTGTAGGAATAGAGTCCTTTTGGGTTTTTCTTGCATTTTCACTTTTTCCCTTGAATAATGCAGTTATGAAGACATGTGGGTATGCAAAGAGAACTATCGTCTGAATGTTGTCAGGGAAGTCTTCTTTCAATTCCTTTCTTTTTCCTCTTTGGTGTTGTCTTGATTAAATGTTTCTTTTTCAAAACTTGGCAGCATCATGCAATGATTTCAGATATTATGAATCATTAATAATTATATTAGGGATTTGATCTTATTTTTACCCTAACAAACATAGCTTACCACTGTACATAATTGCAACCATCCTGGTTAAGGATTTTTCTGTTTCCTTGTAGTTTCTTTGAATTTTAATAATAAGCTTGGTCAAAATGATGTATCATGCATCACTATCTTAAGAAAAGAAATTGCCTATACACAAAACTCTGAACTTTGTAGTTCTTTCTTTTGATCCTCATCCTCTATGAGAGGTTGGCCTGGTTTTGTTTTTGGTTAAATTATTTTTTAAAGTGTGCTTTTTCTATTTCGATTTTGTTTGTTTTGATGTACTTTTGATATTGAATCCCACTAATAAAATATGATTCGGTTTGCTGTGTGTTTTTTTTTATTTTCTTTGATTGCTTTGATTGAATTTTCTTTTTGTTTGTCTTTTTGAATCAATATATTTCTGATCAAAGAGAGATTGTCGAAGGAAGCATTCATTTCAAGAATTATTTTTTTAAAAGCTATTTGAAATAGTTCAAACAATTTCTGATGTTAAGGTTCAACTCATATAATTGATTTCTAAGTCAGTTGAGTACTATGAAATCATAAATGGTCTTTGTCAGAGTATTACCCCTAAAATGTGTCGAAATCTTTGGGAATCACGATTATCTTTAGAATTTTTACACCATCCCTGTGCTTAAAAGATCACTTTTAAGCGCTTCCCCATTATCTAGATGATTTCTTAATTGAAATATATAATATATAAACCATGATAAAACTTCCAGTAATGAAAGAAAATAAATGGTGATCAGTAATATACATGTCCTATAATTAATATCTAGTATGACCCCGCTCTCTTTGTCATTTACAAAATCTCTAAATTATATCATTATAAATGACGTAAGAGGGTTGAAAACACTTAAGTGTGGGAAATGTGTGTAAACCCACTAGGGTACTGAACAGACCTACTGGTAGAGGGTAAATATACGCATGATACCAAGGCAACTTTGCAGGGGTACTGAACAGGCCTACTGGCAGCGATGCAATGTCGGTTAGAGAGATATCAAGTATGTGCTTATAATTTAACTTTCTACAAGAGTATATATCATGAATAGACAACTATTGGATGGGATTAAACTACTTGAGTGGGTTAAAATACATACTTGTTGAGGCTATAAATATCTACTGGAAGCAGTGGCTCTGTCAACAGTATTGAAGTCATTTTTATAAACATCGTTACCCTTTGATCAAAACACACTTGTAGGATATAATCCTTTGTAAAAGCATTTCTTTTTATTTTCTGATTATAATCATGGTACTCTTTTATAAATTTGAGCTAATATTAATATTATGTGATCTAAAAGGGAATTTGTTTCAAACCATCTTAAAAACCATGTACAAGTCTTGTTATTTTTCCTTGAGATGAAATTTTGGCAGTTCAGAGATAACTGCTTCGCCCAGTGAGTCACCATTTGTTGGGTTCCCAACTAGAATTTTGTTTTCATTGCCCTTTGAAACACAAAATCACTTCTTAAACTTGTTTTCCAACATATCTATTTGCATCATATTGACTAGGTCTCTTTTCTAAAGGTGTGATTGTTGAATTTGGATTTTATTATTACGAGAACATGATCGTATGATTTGTTGATTTCTTTCTCTTTTCAATTTCATGACTGAAAAGAATGAAATTGAGACCTTTGTCTTGTGCAAACATTCAACCGAAATCTCGTAATCTTTTCCCTTTGTATTAGTTTGTAACTTTTGTTTTCCCGCTTCAATTAGTCTATGTCTAGATGGAAGAATTGTTGTTAATTAAAGGACCATGAATTATATTGTTAGAATAAGTATGGACATCCTCCTAAGAACTTAGCTCGATATTAAAAAGGGTATGGGTTTTTTGTTTAAAAGAATCCATGGGTTAATATATGCATTGAAACCTTGTTTAATATGTTTAAAAAATGATTTGGAGACAAAGGGAATTCTTTTGGGACCTCATGGTGGACTTATATTTTTGAGAAATATATGGAATGTAGTTTACGTTTTGGCTTTAGTCCTTATGTAGACTATACAATGTGATCATTGGCCTTCATATATTTTTTTAGTCCTTATGTAGACTATACAATGTGATCATTGGCCTTCATATATTTTATGGGCATGAAAAACTTATCTGTTATGAATTAGCTTTAGCCTGTTCAACATTTATGTTTTCATGTTGTGTTTATATTTCACGTGGTCCATTATTTATTGGTTATTATAATCTTTGTGACTAATCATCTATCTATACATTTTGAGTTTACATCGAATGTTAGATTTTGATAATACTATTTGTCGTAGATTGAAGTTAATTTCATCTTCGTCTTTTGAATAATTTAAAGTAACATGAGAAAAGCTCATTTGTCTTTACGTTTATCATAGATTTCTTCGAAATACAAAAAATCCTTGAGTTTTTTCAGGAAATATCATTATTTGTTTCTTGCCATATATTTATGCTTGGCAATAGGTTAAGTGGAACATACATTATGCAGAAAGACGAATATAGCTTAGTGCCTTTTCTTTACAACTGTTCAACATCAGGTTAGTTAGCTTTCTTTTTATTTGTTTTATTTACTTTACGAATGAATAACGATTAAATCATTCAAACTTTATTTCTTTGTTCATTACGGTTATATCATTTCCAATCTTATTCGTTCATTTGTTGTTATTTTCTACTTATAGTAATAGACCAATTTCCTTAATTTTTATATCTTATTTAAACTTTGATTCGTTAGTTAAAATTATCATTTTCACAAGGCTTTATCCAAACCTTGTATCTGTACATACCTATTGTATATAATACAACTACAAGATAAGTAATTATATATGTATGTTAACCGATAGAATTATATAGTTATGGAGTTTTACCTCTCTTACTTATTTTAGCATTTTCATTGGATAATAGAGCCATAAAACCCATGATGGTAGGTTATTCCAGATGGATTGGGTTAACTAGACAACCCCGAACCGGATCTTCCCTTCTCATTGACGATGTGTCACAAATTATCGTCAATAGCCCCCCAATATCTCCATCCCTCCCTCGATCCCTCGCTCTACCTCCCTATCCCTACCCCCATCTATCTTCCTCTCTCTCTCTCTCTCTCCAATTGCTCTCTCCCTATCTCTCACTCGTTGTCTCCCCCCTTATCTCTCTTCCCCCTCTTCCCCTCACTTCTTTTCAGCTTCTTCCCCTCTCTCTCTACCCCATCATTCCCCCCTTCTCTCTCTACTCCATCCACCCCCCTTCTCTCTCTACACCACTCTCTCTCTCTCTCAATCCTCCCCCTGAATATCTTTCTCTCTCTCT
>ML795255.1:0-12829 GCA_009831015.1 Picea engelmannii
CAACTTCCCGGGGTCGTAACTTTTGCATACGATCTCCGTTTTAGGCGTGTGATAGCTCGTTGGAAAGGTATCGTCGAGGAGATTCATTTTGGGGCCTCAATCATGCCTTCGGCTATCATTGAGAACCTTGATCTCAAAAAACCTTCATTTAGGCCCTCAAAATGGCCCCGGAAGTTAAAACCTGCTAAAAATAGTAAATTGCCAAAATTGCCAGAAAACTGTTTTGAGCCAGTCGAAAAAGGTGGGTGGACACCAATATCCACCTGGATCAAGTATGTATATTTATTTTGTGGGTATATGCACCATGACTACCTCAAAGCGGTCCGTATCCCCCATGGGTTTCTACACGGTCTCCTGATCAAATTTGACCATCTATTGTGGGACTGTGAAATGTCACTTCCCTGCACCACTATTTGAATTGTATCATCTTTTTCTTTCGGCACAAGGGGTTTTTGTGTCTTTTCAAGCTGCTATACTTTGTCCTATTGTATTGTATGAATTTGTAGCTACTACAAAGTATCATGGACTTCTATGAGTTTGGACATGATCTCCTCTCCATGTTCTTCTATGGCACGAACCACATCTTCCCCCTGTCCTAGACCTTGTCTACCATGAACTCAACATCATCCTCTGTTAGGGTGATGATTGGGCCCTTCTTGATGTATTTCATATTTTTTTGCATTTCCTCCACCTCCGTTGTACTTATTTTTGTTGGTGATAGTTTCTCCCCACTCATCATCTCCTGTTCCCCCTCCTCGTCGGCCTAAGATGTGTCTCTCTTCTTGGCATCCCCCTAAACATCTTCCCTAGGAAATGTTGTTGTCCTCCTTGGCCTATTTGACACTGTGTTGCTTCCATATGCCTAAGTGCACGCCATACCCTTCCTTGTTTTAGCAGCTGGGATATTTTTCTTTATTGAGGGGCCTTCTTTAGCTTGCCCCTTGGGTTTAGATGATGACATTGCTAATAGATTTGGTTTTGGTTTTTCCAATGGCACCTTCAACTATGCATTCCAATATTTTTTTATCCAATAAACCTCTTCCCTAGTGATGCAATACTGCATCTCCAACCATTCCTTTTTTGGATCCATTGTGGCTTGGATCTACATATGGTGCTTGGATGCCTTAAATCGAGATTCCCATTCAAAATCCTATACCACTTCCACAAGAATGTGCCACACATTGGTTGTGCATTGTTGTATATCTTCCAAAAACCTAGTGAACACTGTATTATTCTCCTACTAATTTTTGGTGTCCTTGGACTGCTAGAGGGACTCATACATGGTTGCGTAGCACTTCCCTTTCCTATCCAGAAAAAATGAAAATTTTGGCTCCTGCCACCCTGCTAAGGCTATGAGGATCATTAGCTAGGAATAATGGAACTCATTTCCATTATCCTACACATATTTGTAGTCGATCAAGAATTGGTTTAGGAGGTAAGGCTCCCAACTAAACATTAACCATTTCTCTCATTGTGCGGCGACTGCGATGACTCCTGTTGGAGCCTATTATTTTTTACACTTCCCTAGTAGCTTGCAATCCATGATATTGTTGGTGAAACTTGTCGTGTCATCATTGATGTCTCTAAGAACAATGATCATGTTCCCTTTGCTGGTACCAAATTGTGCCTTGACTATCTCAGTGATCTCCTTCTTGAGCGCTTTGTTGTCCAAGTATTCTTTTGGTTCTGCACCCACTGTGGGTAACCCGTAATTTTTTCGATCAATGCCACATCAAGATGGACTGGCCTATCCATATAGAGACTTCCTCCATGTACCCAGGATAGCAATTTTTTGATGCATAGCCCAACATTTTTATTGCACCCGAACTGCGGTATGTACAGGGGGTTCATGATATCATAGTTGTAGAGCCCTATTATCCAATGAGTGGGCTCCATGACTGGTTTTCCTAAGGGTCCAATTTCCCCTATATTCACCAAGTACTTTATAAGCTTCCTATATATAAAGTACCTATATATAGGAACTTTGTTACATCGCACACATCATGGTATGAGTACCTTAATTTAGCTACTTTACCAAGCATGTCCTCCACAGTCACCACTGTGTCTGAGAGGTGGGGAAGTGTGATTTATGCTTCATCCTGTGCCTTTCTTTTCTTCCCAAAGATAGATTGGAATTTTGTAGTTTTTTTTGTGTCATCTTCTTCCACCTCAAATTTCAGCTAGTTGGTGATGTCCTCGATCGACACCTCCTCTTCATCATGACCTTGTTGTTGACCCTTGATTTCATCGAGTTTAGCAGCTATTTTGGGGTTAGGGTTTGTATTTCCATTTCAATTTCCAAAGCTCTATGAAACTTCCCCTTGTTTTGTTGTCGACATTTCCTCCTCAACTCTCATCAAGCTGAGTGACTCTATATTTGAGGTCATAACATCTTCGAGCTTGACAAAATTCTTGGGCTCTACCAACCTTTCCTTCCTCCTTTGGACCTTTCACATAACCTGTACATATTTCCCTGGAGCACCAAACTTTGGTGGTGTCATGTTGTATGTGATTTTAACAATTTATCTCTTATTCGCACAATTACATCTAGGTCACACACTTATAGCTTTCTCTTTGCTAAAAAATCACGAAGTGTCGAGCTAACCCGTTCTTTCTGCACTTTATGGACCCGGTTATAAATGTTTTTCACTTTTTCCATGTATTTGAACCAAGTACATATTTTCCCATGCGTTGTCTCTCTATTTTGTCATATTAGTTGTTGCGTGTGACTTTTTCCACTTTCATTTTGTTCAACCAATTGCTTCCTCTTTTTGTATTTTTCTTATTTTTCTGTTTTTGTATTCCTTTTTCTTCTTTTTCTCTTTTTTATTGTCTTTTTGTAATTTTTTCTCTCATAATATCTCTTATAGTACATTATCTACATGGATTTCTTATTACATTGAAATTACCGAGAGTTAGTAGGTTGATTATCCCTGTACAGTTTTAGTTGACTACCATTCACCATTCCTTTCAATTATGGTCCTCCCAAGTCTTTTAGTTGCATAGATCCTCCATATGTGACATTATTTGCTTCATATGGCCCTGACCAATGAATTCTGAACTTTCTAGGGTGTTGCAAAAATTTGTTGTCATGGAGAAGAACTAGGTCTCCCTCCTTAAAGCTATTCTTCTTTATGTGTCTATCATGCCAGGATTTGCCCCTTTATTTTTGTACCTCTTGGTGAAATCCTGCCAAAATCTTGTCTTCTTACATTTCCATCAGTTGACTTAACGTTTCTTATATTGTGCCTCTTTCTGTCATATTGGTAATTGTTTCTTTGCACAGATTGGGTACCAGAAATTCGAATGGAACCATTGCTTCATGTCCATACACCAATATGAATTATGTTTTTCCTGTCAACTTCTTTTATGTGGTCTTGTTTTCCCATAGTACTGCTGGTATTTTCAAATCCCAATCATCCCTATTAAAATTATAGATCTTAGTCAAAGCATTTTCCAAAATATTTTTGAATGCTTCTACTGTCCCATTTTCCTGAGAATGATATGGTGTACTCTTATGGTGATAGACTTGAAAATATTTAGTCATATCCTTGATGGTACTATTAATAAAATGGGTTCCTTGGTCACACATCAAAATCCCGGGACATCCAAATCTTGTGATCACTTGCTCAAATAAGAAGTGTGTTGCTATCTTTCCATTGCAATCCTTGACTAGTGTTGTGTCTCCCCATCCGGTTAAGTATTAAGTCACAATAATGATATATCTATCTTCTAACCTTCTTGCTGGTGGATTAATAGGTCTAACAAAATATATTTCCCATTTTTTAAATACCTAAAGAGTTACTTGTGGTCTTAAGGGCATCTCATCCCTCCTGTTGGGTTTTCCAACCCTCTGACAGACATCAAAGTTTTGAAAATATTCTTTGGCATGTTTATGAACTATTGGCTACCATAAATCTCTGCAAAATACATTATATGTGGTATCTATGCATGCATAGTACCATTCCTTCATGATATTCTTCCAAAATCCTACGTCGTTCATGTTCCAATACACACCTTCTCAAAATGTTGTATGTTCCCATCTTGTATAAGTGACCTACAATAAGTTCATAGTCTACATCTCCGACTACCAAATTTTCCTGCTTTGTAGTACTAAACTCCTATGGTGCAACTCATGTAATTAATAATTCAATGACATCAGTGAAGTATTCATCAACTACCTGTACTAAAAATAATTGTGCATTGGGGAAGTTGTCTTCTAAGTTTGTAAGTTTTTCTCCATTGGTTACCCTTGACAAGTGATCAGGTCTTTCATTTAGCTTCCCTGGTTTGACTATTACTTCAAAATCAAATTCTTGGAATAATAACATCCATCTACAGATCCTCCCCCCCCACAACACTGGCTTGTTGACTAGATATTTGAGGGAAAAATGATCCATGAACATTTTAAAATGATTTCCCAATAACTAATGTCTAAATTTCTAAGGTGCATACACCATGGCTAGGCCTTCTCTTTCTGTGGTGTTGTAATTCTACTCATATTTTGATAAATTCCTTCTTACAAAAGTTATGGGATGATCTAAGTCCCCTGCTCCTGGTTGGGCCAGAATTGCTCCAAGTGTTATTGCCGATACATCTACATGCCCATGAAATGTATTTTCCCAATATGGAAACACTAATATAGGTGTTGTCACCATATTTTCCTTCAAGGTGTCCAAGCCCTACTGACAATCCTCATTCCACTAGAATCTGGTGTCCTTATTCAACATCTTTTCCATCAATGCAGTAATCTGTGCATACCCCTTTATAAACTTCATGTAGTAGCCTGTATGTCCCAGTGTGGCTCTTAACTGGTGCACTGACTTCGATGGTGGTAAGTCCATAATTACAACAATCTTAGCAGGGTCAACCAGTAAACCCTATTTGCACACTATATGTCCCAACAATATCCCAAAAGGTGTGCCAAAAATGAATTTCTTGGTGTTTAGTGAGTTCTAACATTGCTTGCATCTTTCCAGCATTAGTATTAAAACTTCTACATGATATTTTAAAAGACTAAACACAGACCATTAATCCATAATACTTCTAAAAACTAATTTATAAAGTCCTTAAAAGTAGCTACGGCCACCCTTGAAAAGATAGTTGGTTCATTCTTCAAACCAAAGGGCATGACCATATATTGGTAGGATCCCCATTATGTAGAAAAGGTAGTATTATACATGTCCTTTGGAGCTATTTTGATCTGATGGTAACCTGAGAATCCATCTATGAATGAATATGCTTCCTGGCCTCCCGCATTCTGCAAGACCTCATTTGTAAAAGGGGTAGGGAAAATATCATGTAAGAAAGAATCATTTAGTTTCCTCAAATATACACAAATCCTTTACCCCCCTTGCTTCTTTTATTGGACTACCATGGGACTGATCCATTTAGATTCCTCTACTAGTTCTATGATACCAACTTCCAACATTTGATCAATTTCTTCTTTCACTTTCTTCTTATGCACTGGATTCAACCTGTAAGGTCTTCGTTTGACAGGTCTAGAATCTGGTTTTAGGGGTATCTTCATCTCACATAGATCACCTTCTATGCCTTTAATATACGTAAAGGTTGTTGGAAACAAGTCACTATATTTGCGCAATAACTTTGTTATCCTTTCTAGAGTATTCTCATCCTAGTAGTCTCTAATGATTTCTATTTTAGGATTTTCCTCTATCCCGAATTTATTGACTTTGATTAGTGCAACAAATGTCTCTGACTCTAGCAATGGACCTTCCACTTCTCTCTCTCCTTCAATATCTGTGATCTGAATGTTGTGTGGATCATCTTCATCTGCTTCTCCCTCTTTGACATGATAACATAAGAGTAACTCTTTTACTGTCTATATATTTTGTTGTCGGTATTTTGTTATAATTTTGACCTCTGGTTCATAAAAAAATATCACTTCCCGTATCATCTTCAGAACTTAATCAATGTTGGGTTTCTCATGCTCAAATGACAAGGTTACTAAAAAATTATGTTGTAATATTGTCCATTCTATAGTGCCACTGTGCATCTCTTGGTCTATGTACCAATTCCTTGGGATCCCTTCCAATGTATGAATGAAGTGATGAGGCCATTCCTTTGGTGGTTTCATCCTCCATTGTGTTTACATTTCTCTAGGTGTTCAACTAGTGTTCCTCACCCATCATATATCTTCATTGTAGTGCTTCCTTGTTCTGTGCCAAATCTAATGAAAAATGGCCATTTACACTTATACCATTTTTGAATTGTTTCTTTTTGCACACCCCACTATTGAGCTCCAGTTTTTTCGTATTTTCTGCCATACAAATACACTTATCATTACACCTTCTCCCCGCATTTTGACACTAATGTATCCCTCATTACACCATAAACATCCATTATCTCTTGTTATTCATCATATGTGGTTAATACACAATTTTCCATATTTTTAGTGATTAAAAGGATGATTATACAATAGTTTTTTCAATGATGGTTTAGTTCTATGTTTCTATGTCCAAGAAACATGTTTTGTACTATTCAGGTTCTGTTATATGCATTGTCCGTGTTCCGGTACTTGTATTGTTCCTGTTTTGGTACCCTCATTGCAGGTCATCCAATACTCCAAGTCATCCTGTACCAGAAGGTTCTACAATCAACTGGTGCCTGCAAATTCATCCGATACCCACACTCCATTTCATCCAATACTTTGTAGTGATCCAGTACTACCTTTGCATTCATCTGGTACCATCTCTCTGCCTCTTCCAGTACCAACTTCATCCGGTACCAGATTGCGCCTATTTTGGTACTAGCTCCATCTAGTACTACCATCACGTTGGTCCAGTACCCATAGTCATGATTGTGTTCCTTTGGTACTAAAACCCTGGCTACAAGATTCAGGTACTAATTATTCTAATCCAGTACCAATTGTTCTAATCTGGTACTAACTGTGCTAATTCGGTACTAGAAATAATTCAAAATTTTGGAAAGCTTCTAGAGGAAAATCGGGTACATGGGTTTTGTCCAGAATGATGTTTTCATGTGGATGCATGGGATAGAATTCATCCATATCATACGTGTGGACCTCCATCTCAGGGGAAATGATTCTACTAAAATTATTGAAAAACTCAAACTGCCAACTTGTGCCTCGATTTTCATGCATATGGCATCAGATCTAGAAATTCTACGAAATGGGTTTTGTCTAGAATATGGAAAATTGAGTATAGTGTAGACAATTTTTCAAAATTAGAATTGGTTTGGAATATATGGGTGGGGGACTAACTCGAATCTGCCCAAATTGCAATAAAACCCAGATTTTTGAGGATTTTATCTAAAAATGTAATATTTGAAATCTGAGCATTGGGATTCAATCCCATCATCTCCTCAATGATTATTCATGTACAAATAAGCTTCATAGGGCTATGAGAAAGAGCCAATTAGTTTCATGAAGTTTTTGTAAGTAAAATGTTTGTTTTTGTGAGGAAGCTTTAAAGAGTTATTTGCCATGTAAAAGTTGAGTTTTTTATCAAAATGGAGAATTGACTGTTGTTGATTCACTGTGTATCAACCTTGGCTTGATCTGATCTTTCTCAGTAGTGCTAGCCACTTGGGAAGGGCCCCTTAGTGTGGGTAAGCATTTCTATGTTCAATTTATTTAGTTTTAGTCCATTATATTTTCATTTTATTGTATGGTGTGTTGTCTAATTAGATTTCTCTTTAATTGTAGTTTTAGTTCTTATTCAATATTAATAAGACTCAAGATTCATTCTTCATTTGTGTGCATATTTATTCCAATTTTATAACACCAATTTTTTGTTTTACATAGTTGAAGCTTTTTTTACTCCTTTGAACATTGTTGACACTTGATTCATGTGACAGTTATATAATCCATTTCCGCACTATCTTGGCGTCAAGAATCTAGTTGGCATAAACAATATGTTAGTGGTATCATTGCTTGAATAGCTGATCACTATTTTCACCTCTGTCATATGACAAAAATCTGCTCTTAGTAACATTTATAAAGTCACTTTTGAACATTGGATTTGATCCCTGCTCATGAGATTTGAAACACATGGTGTATATCATTTCTTTTTATTGAATCTGCGTTCTTGAAACATAATAGTACAATATCTCATATGACTAATATATTTACTGTGATTTCTATATCAATGTTGGTGCATGGATTAATAAGTCTATCATGTTCAAGTTTCAGACTTTGGGTTCAGGTTCTGGATAAGATGATTCTTTAGTGATTATTGTTGACATTTATTTGTCTTATTATCACAAACATATAACACATGTACCTTGAAGCCTAATGTAATCATGTGATTCTTAAATATTGTTTCATGCACTGATATGCAGAGTATGTTGGCATCCATTGAACACGGAAAATACATAGTGCATTTCTCATTGGCCAATCTTGTCATTAATCGAATATTCATTATTCTTTTATGCATTTTCATTTTTGAGTCCACTCTTATTTTTGACACTTGTAACCATTTGAAGAATTGTTCTTGAGATCCAATTTTAGATTAATTTTGCTTATTGGTCATTTTTAGTTTTCTTTCATTGTGATTTGGATTTCCCATTAGTTTATTTATTGTCATTTGAATTCATTTCCGTTTGGTCGTTTCTTTCATTGCATTTAAGTGTGGATCCACTATAGGAAATAATCATTGAAGGACATAAAAATTTAAGTATGCTACTCAAAATTAATCACATGAACATCACCATGAGTGCATGAAAGACTGTGATCTAAGCCTTAATAGCACTAAGTATTCCTATGTCCCAGTGATGAATCCTTAGTGTTAATTTGTTGCAGTGTGGGTTTGAATATTTTTTTGATGACTTTAGATTAGGTTAGACTAGGCTCTAATCCTGCGTTTCCTGCACCTTCACCTCGAAGCTTATGAGCCCCGGTTGATAATTAAATGTGGGAATTAATAGTGCATATATATAGCCCCAACACCCACCATATAGAAGGTGTTTCCTTGAGTGCAATATCTAGGGATAAGATCCTATGATTTTACGAAACTTCATCCTCATATCTTGTCAAGAATTTCTCTAAGTCATTCAACCCATGAAAATTGGGAGGTTCCCTTATCGCTGTACCAATCCACCTTACTGCGCAATATATTATCATGCACCTCTTTGTGGAGACTTCATTTAGTCTCAGTTTTTTATTCTACAAAACTATGTCTAATTTTGAAGCACACGATGTAATGCTTCTCCAACTAAGTACCCCATATGTAGTTTGGCTGAGATTGTATTATTCTCATGTAGTGGTTCTATATAACTGATTTATTTCTTCCAAATCCAAAAAGGTCGCATCTACAAACCTCTCTCCTTATGAAGGATCCAATTGTGAAATAACTCTATATTCACCCAATTCAAAATTAATTTTCCTTGTCTTTAGTTTGATCACAACCCGGTTATCAAATGCCCAATCCAATCCAAGTAATGTTTGGTAAGGTGTTGTGCCATCTACTATCTCTATTAATTCAAAATATGCAATAGTCCACACTCCATCTAGGTCTATTGTCACAGCTTTAAGTCTTCCAACTGGTAACACTTTGTGTTGATTTTCTAGTTTTAACTAGATAGGTGCATAGCCTAATGTTGGTTCCCCCATACACTGCCATATCTTTTGGTTGTGGATCCTGATTATCTTTCTAATTCATAGGTCTTTTGTTTTCAGCTGTGTTTATACCCCATGAAATATTTACACCCCAGAAGTATGTACAATTTTCCATGCGGGGGAGTGCAAAGGGGGTCTAGGGGGGCTATCCCCCAAAGGAAAAATTTCCTTGTAAAAGTATATTGTAATTTCATTGTAAATCTGGACCGTTCATTATAAGGTCACATATCTAATGGTAGAAGTTATGCTATGTTTTTTTTCCCTAAAAGGCAACCCTCTCTTATGAGGGAAATGTATTGTGGCTGTTTATCATGGCGAATATTATATTCTAAGAGAGGAAACTATGAGAGAAAGAAGAGGAAGTTACAATGGGTTTGTTGTAGGTTGTATCCCTTCATTTGTTGGATAATAATAAAGGAAGGACCTAGAAATTTCTCTGGTGGACGTAGCCCACACTGGGTGAACCACGTAAATCTGTGTCTCTATTGTATTGTGTATCTTCTATGTTTTATTTCCTCATTTGTTTTATTTTATTGCTCAACGGTTATGTTTCTCTAACAATATCTTCTTAGGCAAGACGTTTACTTTAGCGCCTAAATCAAGTATGATATCTCCCATGTTTAAATCCCTAATTTTGGCATTTATCCTAAATTCCCTTCTTGTTATTCTTATTGTATGGATATGATTAATTGTTTTCTACTCTAACTTTCCTTCTACCTATGTGTTACATATTTCTAGCAGATTCTGTAGGACCTTAACAAATGATGGATAATTTAATAACTTAATAGAAGATTGCAGAAAAGTATTTATGGTACTTACTTTCTCTAAAGGTTTCCCTTTATTGGTGTGATCCATTGAATATGTCATCTCGTACATTGGTGGGTCCCGATTTTGTTGTGCAACTGATGTAGACGTAATGTTCTCCTTGAGAATATTTTGTTTATTTTTCTTTATGTGTGTCAAACTTCTTTTGTGGCTCAATATTCTTCTTTACCCATTGGTGTTGAGTTGGATCTTGTCTTGCTACATTATATCCTATCTTGGATCCTTCTCGAGTAAATATATTATTGTTTTTCCCATCATCCCTGGCTTCTGCAGAAATACACTGGACATTCTGATTGTTCTGGTTCTTTCTTTCCTAAATCTTTCGCAAGAGTGTTGGTCAATCTTCTGTGTCATGTTCTACTGCATCAAAATACATACATGTCATAGGTGGAAGTGTAAAATACCATGCATAATGTCCTATTTGTTGGAAGTTGTGGAACACTACTATCCCTCTACCTCGTCCAAATCCTCCTCTACCTAATCCTCCACCTCTTAATACACCTCTATCTCCTCATGATGCATTGTATTGAGGTACCTGATTATACTTCATGGGGTTATACCATGGTTGTGCATTGTTGTACTGTGTCTACACATGGTTAAATTTTGGTGGCACCTGGTTGAAATGAGGTGCAACTTTCCCTATCATCATCTCTTCTTGCACCTTGTAAGTGTCTGAAGTTCTTTCTCTCATCAGATCTAGTGTTCTACAACCCTTATCATCATGACCCACTAATTTTCAAAAAATGAAATATGAAATTTTTGGCATTGTCTTATACTTCTTCATCATTGGAAAATGGTATGTATCATGCCCATGTGTCTTACAAATATCGCACCATGGTCCTCCTGTTGGAAAGGGGTTTGACACCCCTGCCTCCAAGTACTGCAAAAAATTTGGACATTCATTATTATGATGTCCTTCTGTCCTAGATAGCATACACCAAACAAATTCTCTTTTCTCATTTCCCTTATTCTGGTTCAATTGAAATGTCATATTCTCTAGATCCTCCTTTAGCTCCTCTATTGTTGGATATGTCTGTTGATACTAGTTTTCTTCCAGCTACAGGGCTGCTTACAGAGCCTATTCCTAATTTTGGAACTTATGTTGTCTCAACGGATACTGAAAGTGTGGTAACATTAATTTCACAAATAATTGCCTATGTTGCATGTCATTAATTGAATAATTCAACTTAACTTTCAGACGTTTGAACCTATGATCAATCTCCCAAACAAACTCATGTGGTTTCTTCCAGATTTTAATCATTTCATTCATGTATTGGCTTTCTCAACTTGGCTTCTGAAACTCATTTACTAATAGATTTTTCACCTATGTGACAATCTTTGGTACTCCTTGTGGACTGTTTACATCAAGCCTCATGTACCATTCCAACACACAGTCTCTTAGTGTAATAGCTAATTGCACAATTTTTGTATCCTCTTTGGTGATTTTCTTTGCTTCCCATATCTTTTCACAAATGAATAAATTATTTTCAGGCTCCGCTGATGCCTCTCCCTAAAACTATGGTAATTTGATCATGGGATCTTGTCCTTCCATTTTGAATTGTGTTGAACTATTGCCTCAATGTACTGTAGACAATTGACTATTACTTCCTGAACTTTATCCCCTAGTTGATTATCCTTGATTAGACCCCTCTCCTGTTTCTCCTCTTCCACTAAAATTTGGTTGTATAAATGATGTTTTTCTTTTAGGTGTATTAGTCGCACATGGGGTTATAGGTTCCATTCTGATGGTGATCTCGGTTGGAGTTTTTCCTTTTGTTCCTAACCATGGACCTCTTTTTTTCCTTTCATATGTTGCACGTAGAATTTCATCAATATTATCCATATCCCGAAGATCCTCTACATCTTATTCATCGCTCTCCCAACCCTCTCTGTCAGTTATGGCCTTTTTCTTGTTATTCATTTGGTATTGGTAAGGTATTTCGTTGTGTGTATTTCCATATTTTCCCATTATTTTCTTTATCTGGTATTATTTCATCATGATTGGGTCCATGGCCTCCTTCTTCTTCCCCTTATCCATCTCTCTATCCATATATCAACCTCTTGTTAGTGATTTCCCCCTTCCCCCATGTGCGAAGGGAAGCTTACTTGTTTGAATCCATAGTTATCACACCTTTGTCATACAATATAATATTGATAGAAGTATAAAGTGATCACATGTACCTATGTCTAGGTCCCTTCAAAAAATCTTTCTTTGCAGTAATTTAGGACTTTGCGGTATCTACTGCAAATTTGGTGATAAATGTTGATACTTAGAACACATCACCAAAAGACTTCATCCTCCCTTGAAATTCGGCCTTCTTTTACTTCTTCTTCTCTCTGAAATTCGACTTGTATCAAATGAATGTATAATGATGTTTATTTATACCATTTATGTCACTTCCTTTT
>ML795255.1:18185-54929 GCA_009831015.1 Picea engelmannii
CCCCCCCCCCCCCCTCGGCTTAAAGGTAGAAAGGCAAGGGGGGTCCGGAATCCAACGTGCGCCGTTGATCCGTGCGTGCAAATCCCAGCCATCCAAACTTGATTTTCATTTAACATAGGTGCATTCACACCAAAACTCAGGAAAAATGGGTTTTTAACCCTTTCTTTCGCATTCTAACCCCCTTTACAAGAAATATCGCTAATATTTGGCTCCATGGGGGATAGATTCGTCCCTGTGATGCTCTAAGAACTCTTTTGCATACTTAGTGCCTTTTCCGTTGGGCTATGGAGTCATTTATTAGTTCGAAAAACAAAACATAAACAATATTTACAAAACAAAACAAAAAGAGCCGACTGTGGCTCACATAAAACATTTCTTTAAGAAATGCCCATTGACTGGGCCATTAAAAACTTCATTGCCTTCCAGATCCTGCAATCTGTAAGTGTTGTTTGAAAACACTTCAAGGACCTTGAAAGGCCCGAACCAGAGGGCATCAAATTTACTATGTTTTCCCTTTTCCTGCCTGGGTGCATCCCATTTGAGCACTAGGTCACCTTGCTCAAATTCCTTCTTTTTTCTCTTTCTGTCAAAGGTCTGCTTGATCTTCTGCTGATGATTATAGGCTCTGTCCAGGACTTGTTCTCGGATTTGTTGTACCTCCACCATCTGATGAATTCTTCTAAGCACATGGTTAGGTTCTCCCTCATAGTCCTGGAGGAGATTCGCCACAGGTAAGGGGAGCTGAGTGGGGAAAATGGCCTCTATTCCGTAGACCAGTTGGAAGGGTGAGAGGTCGAGGGATTTCTTTGTTGTCACCCGATCGGCCCAAAGAGAAAATTTGAGCTTTGAGTCCCAGGCCCTTTTATTGTCCTCCAACAGCTTCTTGATAAACTTGATTAGGATTTTATTGGAGGACTCTGCCAGTCCATTTCCTTGAGGATAGTAGGGAGTGGACTGAATTAGTGCAATCTGGAACTGTTCACAGAACTTGACCAAAGGCTCAGACCAAAAGGGGGTGGCATTATCAGTGACAATTCTGCTAGGGCATCCAAATCTATCTATGATGTCTTCCAAGAAGATGATGATTACTTTGTGAGAAGTGCTTCTGGTGGGAACAAATTCTATCCATTTAGTGAAGTAGTCGGTTGTTGTTAGAATCCACCGGTGCTGGCCACTCGAGGGGGGATGAATTTCTCCAATAAAGTCCAATCCCCAGTGCTGAGAGGGTGCTGAGACTACCACTGGCTTTAATGGCAGGGATTTGAGCTGCTGTTTCCCTGAGAATTTATGGCATTTGATGCAAGCTCTAATTTCCCTATAGACATCAGGAAATAAGGTGGGCCAGTAATACCCAGCTCGGAGGATCTTGTGAGCTGTGGTCTTCCAAAAATGATGACCTCCACAGAGACCGCTATGGAAATCATTCATAACTTTCTGGGCCTACTGTGGGTCCAGACATCTTAGTAATACCCCCAGAGGGTCCTTCCAGTACAAGGTTTGGTCAATAAGGCAATACCTGACAGCTTTGAGCTTTAAAGATCTTGCCTTGCTTTTTTGCATCCCATCAGGAGGCCTCAATTCTTGCAGAAAGTACAAGACATCCTTGTACCAGGGGCATGTTGCTAGTGGTATAGTGATTTGGGAACCCCTGTTGGATGACTCAGCTTGCTCATTGATGAAATTGATTCCCAAGGCTCTACAATTTGATTCAGCCACCAGCTTGGCTAAACCTTGTCCCTTTATCAACTTGGTGGGCTTAATCTCAAGATCAAACTCTAGGATCTTGGCGATCCATTTACCTCTTTTTCCATCTATGTCAGGATGTATAAGAATGTCCTTCACAGAAGCTACAGAAACATATGCAACGATCTTCGAGTGTAAGACATAGAACCTGAAAGCTTTGAGAGCTTTCACCAAGGCATAAGCCTGCTTCTCCATGATCTCTTACCGGAGCTTTGCATCTCTCAGTGCCTTGCTAAAGAAGGCAATAGGCTGTTCTTGCCCTTGATCATTCTTCTGCAACAGAACTATCGCTACTGTATCACAGGAAGCAAAAGAAAATATCAGAAAGTCTTTGGAATAATCAGGACTGATGAGCACAGGTGCTTCATTCAACGCCTTCTTTATTTGGATAAAAGACTCTCTGGATTCAGAATTCCATTTTACTTCATGGCCCTTTCTGAGCATGGCTGTAATATGTTTCACCAACTTAGCAAAATTTGAAACAAACCTCCTCAGGAAATTAATCCTTCCCAAAAATGCCTGAACCTCTTTCTTTGATCTGGGAAGTGACAGGGCTTGAATTGCCTCTACCCTGTCAGGGTTAATTCTCACTCCCACTGCTGATACTATATGGCCTAGTAGCTTCCCTTCTTGTATAGCAAACAATGATTTCTTGGGATTCAGGGAAAGGCCAAACCTGCGACACATCAGGAAAACCCTCTTCAAGTGGCAGCGGTGTTCTTTATTAGTCTTGGAGAAGACTGTTATGTCATCTAGGTAAATCACCACAAACTTATCTTTTTATCCGATGAAGGCTATGTCCATGGCTCGCTGAAATGTCGCTCCTGCGTTCATCAGCCCGAAAGGCATATTGGCATACATGAATGTGCCCCAGGGAGTGGTGAAGGCTGTTTTTTCCCTATCCTCGGGCATGAATGATATATGATTGTAGCCAGAGAAACCGTCAATCATGGATATCTTGGAAGCACCAGTGACCTTCTGCAAAATGTGCTCCATGTTGGGCAAGGGATAATTATCCTTCCTTGAGCTTCTATTCAGGTTTCTGAAGTCAACACAGAGTCTGATTTCGCCACTCTTCTTTATCACTAGGACCAAATTGGCTACCCAGTCAGAGTATCTCAAGGGGACAATGATCTGGGCATCCAGCAACTTTTTCACCTCCCTCTCCATGACAGGTAGCAGCATAGGATTTGTCTGTCTCAGCTTCTTCTTAAATGGCCTAGCCTCTTCTTTTAGTGGGATCTTGTGCTCAATGACTGATGTGTCATAAGTCTTGAGGTCTTCGTAGGTCCATGCAAACACATCAGCAAACTCCCTCAGCAACTTAGTGTATTCGGCCCTCTACTCCTCGGTCAAGATTTTTGACAGTTTGACAAACTTGGGTTCCCCTGGTGTGCCTATGTTGCATTCGACTGTGTCGGCATCATCACCAGAAACTCTCCCCCCTACTGCCACATCATTCCCATCGAATAATATTTCTAATGGGATCAGACCTCTCAGAATGTGGTTGCTCGGCAGTTGTATAATCTGGTGGTCAACAATTTTATTTGAAAACTTTCCAAATTTATGGTTACCCTCTACGTCAGGATCTTCATCTATGTGTGACGCGGAAAAGTCGTCGATGGATTGGAGGAATTTCTCGATCTCCAGATCATCTTCAAAAACCTTCCAATGTCTGACATTGTCTGGTACAGAGGGTCTATATCTTATTTCCACCTCTGATCTGTCAGCGGGCAGCGCAGGAGCTTCGAACAAACTAGCTGAGAAAGATAGAAAATCGGCTGGAGCATTTTCTTCCCTTGGAATGAAAGAGATGTTGAAAGCCAGGAAGAAACTGTCAATTAGATCCCACACCTCATTCCTATAATTCTTGAGACGAGGGTGATTGTCCTGATAGACCTTTTTGACCTGCTAGACAATTAATTCTGCATCCCTGAACACAGCTATCTCCCTGATTTCCATTTCTTTCGCAGCTCTCAATCCTAGAACTAGAGCTTCATACTCTTCCACATTGTTAGTGACTTCAAATTCCAGCTTGTATGACAGGGACATGGTCTCTAGAGAAGGGGATATGAATACTACCCCGACACCCACACCTATACTGGAAGAAGCTCCATCAAAGAACATCTTCCAAACAGAGGTGGCTGGAGGGGGAATCAACTGATTTAGACTGGGTTACTTTTTGATTTGCAAAGGGGGCTCAGGAGTCTCTGTGAGCTGTAGTAAACTAGAGCCTAAATCAATGTCCAAGGCATAGATAGGATGATTAGTGGGGTTTTCTTCATCACTGACAATGTAGGCTAGCTGGGCTTCTCTGTATAATCGCCTATGTTCCCCTCCAAACACTGGAATGGTGGCATATGTAAGATCCATCTGCAAGGTTCCCCCCAGTCTCTTAATCCAAGATCTTGACAACAACATGCCAAAATTTGGGGGAACATCAGCTACCACAATATCCATGACCATGCTCTTCATGGGTAGCTGAAACAAAGAGACTACCAGGTCCTTGATGACTCCCAAACATTGTACCCGCTTGGAGTCAAAAGAATAGAGGTCATGATAGGCTTTGGTGACTTCTAATCCTAGCTCTTCCATGATGGCTTTAGGCATGAGGTTTTGGGAGGCCCCTGAATCCATTAAGCAATTGTGCAACACTTTGTCATGTATGTTTAGGGAGGTGTAGAAGGGAGGGGATGAATCATCTCTGTCTTCAACCATAGGGCCTAGGACAACTGCAGGCCTTTCGTCTTGGAGGTTTATGAAGTCAGTGGAAGGGCTTGAGGATTCATATTTCAACAGGTCAGAGAAGCGTTTTTTGAATTCCCCATGTTTTATTAGCTCAGTGAGGGGCATAGGAATTCTGATCTTTTGAATCTCATGCTCGAAATTAAAAGAGGGTGTAAGCTTTGTAATTTCTCTAATTTCAGGAACATGATTTTGGACAATGGGAGAGAGAGGTTGAGCCTTCTTACCTCTTTGAGCATCTTCTACTTCACTAGTAAGTTTCTCTGTTCTAGTGGACTGCTCAGGAACATCAAGTGTTGTTGCCCTTTTGTCAGACCTCAGGTTGTACCTACCTCGACCGTCACTAGCTTTGTCTCCCTTTCTCAATGCATTCAGTTGACCATCCATGAGGGACTCCTCATATGCTGACTGGGTCATATGAGGGAAAGGAGGAATGACCTCTACAGAGTGGATTTTGGTTTCAGGCTCGTCTATTTCCCCTTCTTCATCAGCCACAAAATTGTTCTGAAAGGGAGCCTGAATTCTTTGGTCTTCCCCGTCTCTTCCTCTTTCTCTGTGCATAGTCGGGGGAGAAATATTATTTGGCCTTCTGAAAACCCCTTTATTTTCAGTGTTCTGAGGGCCCTTATACATCTGCTTCCTTTCTACCCTCAATCTCTCCACCTCTTCTTTAATGAAGTTCATTACTTGGGTCAACTCATTTACTTGAGGGTGGAGCAATGATGGGCTGGAAGTTGAGGCTTCTGAATTTTCCTTTCTTCTATCTGTGTCAACCTGGTTTCTCAGCCTGTCAGCTGCCAATATGTTGGATTCCACTTCTATAGCTTCATATTGCATCTGAGCTAAAGAGGTGGCTCTTCTTTCTCTTAATACGAGACAGAAATCAGGGTCAAATGCATTAGCATATGAAATTTAAGCAGAGGCTTCTGAAGGCTTTATCTCTGCAGGAATTTTGTTATACATCTTATTGAATCTTTTGGAGAAGTCAAAGACAGACTCTCCTTCCTGCTTCTTCAGGGACCCAAACTCAGTCATGTAATATATGTAATCTTTCCTATCTCCCCACTGCCTCAAGAAAACATTATCCAGGGCTTCAATACTAGCAATAGATCCAAGAGCCAGCCCCCTGAACCACTTTCTAACCTCACCATCCAAGCTCTGGACAAGGACTCTCATCCAGACATCTTCATTCTCAATATTGAGGTTGTCTACATAACTATAAAAAGTAGCCAGGTGCTCTTCTGCAGTTATGTCACCCTCTCCAGTGAATTTGGGCATGTATTTCAAGTAGTCTCCAGCCGAGAGAGGGTTCATAGGATGAGGTAGGACTAGAGGAGAATATCTAGTAGTGACTATGGAATCCATTCTATTCAAAGGGGGATTAGAACCAACCATAGGGATGTTAGGAAGAGGAGAACTCAAAGGAGAAGGAGTGTGGACGGGAGATGTCAGAACAAAGGTTCTCACAGGAGATGATGGGAACAACAGAGAGAGGTCTAAAGGACTCGAATGTGTAGATGCTTCTCTCCGTGCAATAGTAATAACAGGAGGGGTGCTGAAATCTTCTGAGGCCAGAGGTCTGTATTGAGGCACAACTTCCAAGGAAGGGGGAGTGAAAAGGATCTCTCCCTCTGATGAAATACCAGGAGGAGAGAACTCAGTAGGAACACTCCTGAAATTTAGAAAACAGGAAACCTCAGAGGAAGGACGACTAGGAAGTTGAGAGTAAGACAATGGAGTTCTCACAGAAAGGGAAGGTGCATTACCTGTTTCGGTGATGGAAACTTCTTTCGCAGAGCTCTTTCCCTTTCTGCACACCGCTCCGAGTCATCTCCCGGTGTAGCTAAAGGTAGGTGTGGATTAGACCTCGTGTGTCTGCCTCTCGAAGCCACAGCTGATAGAACAGGTTCTCCCCAGCGAAGTTGTCATAGTGGAGTCGCCAAGTGCACAGTAGCAACCTTCAAGTTCTGATTTTTGATGCACCTTCAGAATCAGATTAATCTTTGTCGTTCAATCCTAGGGAATATATTCAACATCGTCCCCAGCAACGGCGCCAGAAATGTTGGCGATCGGAGGTCACTCCTGGATTGCTTGCAGGAGAAGAGCCCGATGCCCATCGATTTAATGTCACGGTTTGTTAAAAAGGGGTGATCAAATGGAAGGAAACTCAGAACAATATCGTCTCAACTCATAAACTAGGTCGAGCATGCATGACGAGGGAGGTCTTGATAAAATCCAAAAAGTGAGTTGCAGTAAAAAGGGTGAGTAGGGGGAAGAATTGCCTGAGAAGAATGCAAAGGTCTATCACAGACATCCGGTTTGTAACAGACTGAAGAAGAAAGCATTCGAACAAAAAATCATTTTATATCCAAACACTGAAGACTAGAGGGCACAACAATGTCACAACAAATCCTTTATCATAACAAGATTGTTTAGTTCACGCGAATCCTTCGACAGTGAACTCCCTGGCATAGGATGAAACATAGATGGAAAAGAAAAGTTGTTTGTTATAAACCAAGAAATCTCAAACACAGAGGCATAACTAGGAAACTAGAATGTTTGTTGAAACTTTAAAGTCGGGAGCTTAGCTCTACCATCGATATATACAAAAATGGAAAAAATGCCTACATATACTCAAAACAACAACAACAGCGGAACCGAGAAACTGCATTGAAAGCTTTGCGTCTGCATGGCTTTTGACACTCTGCAGCCGCAATCTTTGAATGGTCGTGCAACTTATGGTAGATGTGATTGATCTTCTGACAGTTTCATCGGCGAATCGACGTGCCTTTAATTCATTGTAGGACGTCCCCATTATGGCGGAGATGATGTCTAACCACCACCAACCGCTTCAATAACTGCTTCTTGGGATTTGAGAACGGCCCAACCAACTCAGCATTTCAGGATATGGAACACTCCTCACACCGCCACCTGGAATAACTGATCAGCTTGAAGAATGGGTAGGTGTGGAGGCCAGCGCGAAGGATGGAGCGCATGACAAGGGTGGTGGCGTCGGATTATGTGGAAAAGGCCTGAATAGATACGGGGGCGAGGAGGGTTGACGGAAAGACCCCTGGCAAAAGGAATGAGCACAGGGGGCCAGAGGGTAGACGTAGGGGACACGTGGTGAGTGGTAAATGGATAATGAGAAGAGAGATGGACCACGCGGACCAAAAAGGGGAGGTGGATGGATGACACATGGCAGCACGGGAAAGGTGGAAAGGGAGATGACATGACGGGAGACGGGCCCACGTGGGTTAAATTCAGGGTAGCTGAGAGGGATGAGACTGCTCATGAGCCATTGATCCAGGCTCCTCGATCATGGCTGTCGGAAAACTACATCCGCGATTCCGGACCTCCCCTTCCGCTTAAAGGTAGAAAGGCAGGGGGGGGGGTCCGGAATTGCCTTCATCGCCGTTGATCCGGGTGCGCTAATATGGATCGTTGGAGAGGTGCGCCCCCAATTCCGGACCCCCCCCACCCGCTTAAAGGTAGAAAGGAAAGGGGGGTTCGGAATCCAACATGCGCCATTGATCTGAACGCGCGAATCCCAGCCATCCAAACTTGATTTTCGTTTAACATAGGCACATTCGCACCAAAACTCAGGACAAATGGGTTTTTAACCCTTTCTTTCGCATTCTAACCCCCTTTACAAGAAATATCGCTAACACATTTATCATTAACTATGCATGCATGATGTTCTAGTTTGTTTTAACCATTCATTCTTCAATGAATGAATAACAAAATAGTGAAAGAAATCATTCACAACACATAGAACACAATATTTTACCCTGGTTCACCCCCTCTAGGGGCTACATCTACAAATATCTGGCTCTTCTTCTCTTTTATTCATTCTTCTTCAAAATTTGCGTTAATGCACAGATTACATCTTTAGGATTACCCCCTAGGAGGTTGACTAGATCACACTAGACTCCTCAGCTTATGACCTAACCCTCAAACACTAGCTTATTCCACTCTACCACAATAACCATAACAAAATTCACAATAATCAATAACTTTTGAACCCGAACCCCAAACCTAGACCTCCTAGGTCTTTATTTATACTATTCTACTCGCTTATAGACTTTACAATATTGTAAAAAACCCTAACCCTAACATGGTTAGGAATCTTTTCATGCACACCAAATTTCTTTTCCTCTTACATGCTTATTTTCCTTCTTTTTATGCATATCTCTTCCCTACCTCCTAAGACGTGTGCTCCAAAAATAGGCCTTCTCTTCCAAAACTAGGCATGCACCCAAAATAGATCTTTCTCCCAAAATAGGGATGTGCCAACACTTGGGAAGGATGTTCCAACCAACCATAGACTTTTTGTTCCAAATATCAACATCAAGTCACCCCCGAGTCAGGGCTAGGAATCCAAAAGAAAAGGGTTCCTCTCACAGTTCACTCACATCTCAATAAACCACAACCCATCGTTATTATCCTATAGTTATCCAAAATTTCCTTCAGCTCTCTTCCTATTGAATTTCCCAAGACAAGGAATGTACCCCTTCACTTCTCTCAGTCCATCGAGTTTCCCATTTGTTTATTAGGGTCTCTCTGCCATAAGTAACCAAGAATCTCTCTAGTGGAAACTCAAGGGAACTCACTTCCAGGAAAAACTACCAGCAACAACAATAAACACTTGTTGTTATAGTGTGTTGGGCGCATGCCTATTTTGAGAAGAAAGGTTGTTTTGAGAATAGGCCTAATTTTGGAGAAGAACAATTGGAAATAAAAGAAGAATGCATGAGGAAAATTAGCATGCATGAGGAAAAGAATCATGCATGAGGAAAAGTAGCATGCAAGAGGAGAAGCATGCAAGGAGAGAAGGAAGGAAATCCTAACCATGATAGGGTTAGGGCTTTTTATAAATATTGTAATGAGTATAAGCCTGTAAAATGGTATAAATAATAACTTTTGAGGTCTATGTCAGAGTGCAGTGGTTGTAAGTTCATATTTGTTGAATAATTGTAAGTCCAAGGTGAGATCACAGAGTCAAGTAAGATATATTTTGAGGGCTAGGTCATAGGCTAAGGATCCTGGTATGATCTAGTCTTCCTCATAGAGGTTCTTGAACATCTTCATGATTGTATGATGGAAGATGTAATGTGTGTAGTGCCATATTTTACACCAAACTAAATAAAAGAGCAGAGAATCCAAATCTTTGTGGACGTAGCTCAGGAAGGGGTGAGCCACGGTAAAACATGTGTTATATGTGATGTTTCTTCCATGGTTACTTTCTGTTAATGATTGGTTTATGAATCAATGGTTAAGATAAATACATTAGAATGCATGAATGGGACTAAAAATGAATGAATCCTAGAAATATTTGAATGAATAACAAGGTTAATGCATGTAGAAGATAAAATACCATCCTAGATCCACACGCATTCCTATACTATAAGAACTTGAGCATTATAGTCACCCATAAATATATCTCGAGTGAGATTATGAAGTTCACTCAGTGCGCTATGTTTCTTGCTGGTTTACCAGGAGGGACGATAGTTTTAGAGGGTTTTGTTGGAAACCTGTTGAGATCTGAACCTAGGACAACCCTAGAAGAGAAATAAGAATAACAAACCAAAAAATGGTTATATTGATTATTGGAACTGCATAGGATTGAGTGGATGGGATTCATGGAAGAATCACACATAGAATGAAATTATGTAAAAGGATGTCCAAGCCATTGAATCCAACAAAGGTGGAGATTAAAATATGGTTGAAAACAAAGGAACTTGAGTTTGTGCAAAAGGATAATAGAAACCCTAAGATAACACCGCACATATATCTTGACAAATACGTGTTTAGCGACTTGAATGAAAAACACCAAACAAATTGTATCAAACAACTAGAGTGTAATCTTGTGGAGATCATGCAATTACAGCAAGTTAAAAACAAATTTACACGTGCAATAGATTTCTGGTTAGACATTATTTTTGTAGGGCTTATCACCAAATTTGTAGTAGATACCCATGAAGTCTTACAACACAACAGAGAAGGATTTTCTAAAATGACCCATAGGTAGGTATATTATATCATCGTATACTTCAATCAATATTTTATTGTATAACAACAGTGTGATGACCATGGAATCAAACAACTAAACTTCCCTGTGTGCATGGGATAAGGGGGGAAGCACTGACATGAGGTGGAAAAATGGAAGAAGAGATGGATAAGAGAAAGAAAAAGGAGACCATGGAACCAATCATGATGGAAGAAGACCATATAAAGAAGATAATGGCAACATCTGGAAAGACGCGCAGTGGAGCACCCTACCAATATAAGATGAATAATAAGAAGAGAGCCATAGTTGATAGAGAGGGCTTAGAAAGTGATGAAGAAGAGGTAGAGGATCTTCGTGCTATGGAGAAGATTGAGGAAATCATATTCACAACATATGAAAGGAAACAATGAGGTCCAAGGACACGGACATAAGGTAGAACTCCAATCTAGATCACCGTCAGTGTGGAACATACAACCCCATGTGCGACTAGTACACCAAAAAGAACACCAACATCTAGACAATTGAATTTTAGTGGGAGAAGAACAAAAGGACAAGGATCTAGTCAAGGAGCATCAACTGGGGGAGGTAGTTCAAGAAGTATTAGTAAAATATATACATCATGTGGAGGTAGTAGTTCAACATAGTTCAAAATGGAAGGACATGATCCCATGATCAGGTTACCATAATTTCGGGGAGAGGCATTAGAGGACCCTAAAAAGCATTTATTCATCTGCGAGAAGATCTGGGAAGCAAATCATATCACATATGATGATACAAATCTTGTGCAGTTAGCTATCATGCTAAGAGACCATGCATTGGACTAGCACATGAGCCTAGATGTAAACAATACACCATGAGCAACGAGGACTGTTGCAGATGTGAAAAGACTACTGATAAATGAATTTCAAAATCCTAGCTCATAAGATTAGTATATGAATGAAATGACTAAAATCAGGAGAAACCAGGTGATTATGTTTTGGATATTGATCAGAGGTTTAAACGCTTGAAAGGTAAGTTGAAGTATGCAATTACTAACATGGAACATAGGCACTTATTTGTGAACTCATTGCTACCACATTTAAAATACCTATTAAGACAACAAAAGTTCCAAACTTAGGCAAAGGCTCTACAAGAAGCCTTACAACTGGAAAAGAACCAAATTCAGAAGATAGATCCAACAATAGAGGATATGAAGGAGGATCTGAAGAACCTAACATTTAAACTTAACCAAAATAAGGGAAAATAGAAAAGAGAAGTTGTTTGGTGTACCACATGCAAGATATAAGGACACCATAAGAACGAATGTCCAAATTTCGCGCAGTACATGACAACATGATTACCAAACCCTTTTTCAACAGGAGGACCATGGTGCAAGATTTGTAAAACACATGGGAATGATCCATATCATTGTCCAATGATGCAGAGGTATCATATAGTACCCAAAAGTTCATGCAACAACTTTTGCAAGTCAATGGGTCATGATGAAAAATATTGTAAGGTGATGGAGTTGATGAGAGAAATAACTCCATATACTTATAGGGTGCAAGTAGAAATGATGACAGGGAAAGTTTCACCTTAGTTCAACTAGGTACAACCTCCATACAATAATGCATAGCAGCAGTATAACACTGCAAAACCGCAATACAATAATGTGCAGCCATAGTATAACCCTACGCAATATAACGAAGTACCTCAATACAACATACCATGAGGGGATCGGGGTGGATATAGAGGTGGAGGATGAGGTAAAAGAGGATTTGGATGAGGAAGAGGCCTAGTAGTGTGCCACAACTTCCAATAGCTAGGACATTATGAAAGGGAATGTCCACTTCCACCAATGACATGTATGTATTGTCGCACAGTAGACCATGATACAAAATTTTGTACAACGCTCTTGGGAAATATAAAAGAAAAGTTGAACCAGAACAACCACAATGTACATTGGATTTTTACAGAATCCAGGGATGATGGAAGAAACATCAATATAGTCACACAAGGAAGAGATAATACAGGAGATGACACAACAAAACAAGATCGAACATAATACCAATGAGTGAAGAAGAATACTGAACCACATAAGCAACTAGATGGACAAAAAGAAAAAGAAACATTCAAGGAGGAAAGACAAGAATTTCTCAAGAAAAATACTACGTCTACATCAGCTACACAACACACTCAGGACGTACCAATGTACGAAATTCCCTCCTCAATGGACCACACGAGTGAAGCACAACCTACAGAGCAAGTAAGTAACATAAAAACAAATCTGGAATCCTATGTTAAGTTATTAAAGGACCCATCATCTGTCAACATCTTACAAAATATGCTAGAAACATGTTAACATAGGTATAAGGGAAATTAGATTAGAAAACAATCAATCATATCCATAAAATAATAAGGACAAGCATGGAATTCAGACTAAATGCTAACAATGGGGACTTCAATATGGGTGATATTATACTGGACTTGGGCTCTAAAGTAAATGTTTTACCTAAGAATACATGGTAGTGTATGGGAGAACCCACACTAGGCTATTCACATAACCAGTTGAAACTAGAAAATCAACACAGAGTTTTACCAATTGGAATGCTTAAAGGTGTGACAGTAGATTTGGATGGAGTGCACATTATGGCAAGCTTTGAAGTAATAGAGAGAGTATATGGCACGACACATTATCCAACATTTCTTAGATTAGACTGGGAATTTGATAACCAGACCATAATCAACCTGAAGACAAGGAAAATGACGTTTGAATAAGGTGAATATAGAGTAATTACACCATTATATCCTTCGGAAGGAGAAAGGTTTGTAGAACCCAATTGTTTGGATTTGGAGGAAATAAACTAGTTGTAAAAAACCACCACGTGATAAGAATATTATGTCAACCCAACTGCATATGGGGTACTCGGTTGGAGAAGCATAGCATCATGTGCTTCTGACTCAGATACAGGGTTGGAGAATTGACAACAACGATTAAATGAAGTTTCCACAAGAAGGTGTGAAAGAATAGATCGTGCAGTAAGATGGTTTGGTACAGATATAAGAGAACATCCTCATTTTCATGGGGTAAATGAATTAGGGTAATTTATGAAAAAATATGAAGAGGAAGTATTATAAAATCAAAGACTATTATCCCTATATATTTCAATCAAGTCCACACTTGTAATATGGTGGGGTGCACACAAAGAAACAATTCAGGACTAGTACCAATGTTAATGGTTACTGGGTGTTATATTTGACACAAAAAAGGGGAGCGATAAAATGTAGAGGTATGATGGAAACAGGACACCAATCGAACACTTGGATAAGTGCATAACATAAATGAGGATTACACACTAGAAGAATGGAATCATCACTTCATCCATACATTGGAAGGAATCCCAGAGAATGGGTATGTAGACCAGGAGATGTGCAGAGGCACTACAGAATGGAAAACATTAAAACAGAACTTTGTAGTAACTTTCTCATTTGAACATGAGAACCCCAACATTGATTAAAAATTGAAGCAGATAAGAGGTGTGATATTTATTGATGAACCAAATGTTGAAAGAATGACATAATATCAACAAAAAAAGAGACAGACAGTCAAAGAACTACTATCATGCTATCATGTTGAAGAGGAAGCACCAGATGAAGATGACCCATGCAACATTAAAATCACAAAAACTGAGGGAGAAAGAGAGGTGGAAGGTCCATATTTGGAGTTAGAAGTATTTGCAACACCAATCAAAATCAATAAAGTCAACATTGGGACAATTGACAATCCTAAAATGGCAAGTATTGGAGACTATTGGCATGAACAAACAGTAGAAATAATAACAGAGTTATTGTGTGAATACAGTTACCTACTCCCAATGACATTTACAAAGATGAAAGGCATAGTAGGATAGCTAGGAGAGATGAAAATAACTCTCAAACTTCAGGCATGACCTATCAGTCAAAGACCTTATAGAATGACTCTAGTGTATAAGCAGAAGGTGAAAGTATATATTGACATATTGTTGGAAGATGGTATCTGTTATAACCCTAAATTGCACTATCCATGCCTACCTGGCATCAAGCCAACTCATTGCCCTTCATTGCCAAAGCCATGCTGAACAGACTCTTCAAAAACCTCCTAAATTAAGTAACTCGCACCCTAACCTATCACTGGGAATGTTGGGACGCTGGCAAGCCTTCTACAGCACGCGTTGGAACATTGGCTAGCCCACTACAGCCCGCGTTTACCTAACAAAGCAAAAAATAAGGAAAGTTTCCGCTGGGACGAAGAGCTTTTCGTCAGTTAACTGGAACTCCCAGCCATGCATGGCCGAGAGTTCGCCAAAAACCCTAGCTCCTTCTAGCCTATAAAAGGAGGGGTATGGGTACTATTCAAAGGAGGAAAAATCATAGCAAAGAAACTCTACCAAATTGCCAAGTCCGTTTTGTCCCAACCCTTTAGCTTTTCCTCAAGCTTTAGGAGAATTCAAGAAAAGCAGTTGGAGGACAAAAGAAGAGGTGGAGCCCAGGATCAGGATCGAGGAATGGTGGTCGGTCTCTAAAATCATTGTAAGTTGATTCATATTGAGATTAATGAAAAAGATACTTTTCCCGTCCCGAATACACGAGTCTTATCGACGTTATTTGATTTGTGTTTAATCTCTAACCCTCTAGTAGATCAATAGCATGAATGCGTAGTTTTGTCTTGATTGCAGGATCGCTTTGTGGAAGGAGCAGTGGCAACAAGGAGATAAAATCTCAGCGGAGGATCTACTTCAACCGTCGATAAAAAGGTTAGTTGATTCTTCCCATGTTTGCCTGAGAAAAAGGGTTCTAGGTTCGGGTAGAAGGTTAAAAGTTATTTCTTAAGGGTCATGATCTGCATGCAAGTTTAAATCCCTAGCTTGCTAGTTCGTAGGGTAGAATAACCCCACAACAGAATTGGCGACTCCACTGTGGAGATTTTTCTCTTAGGGTTTCCGGATTTGGTTAAAGATCTTTTGGGTAGTTCAAAGAAGTTCAGTCTCTGTTTCTTTGTTTATGTTGTTGTCTGTTAGGTCAATGCTAGCAGGGAACGTAATTATCAATACCAATCTTCCTTGACTGATGCTTGACATTTATTCTCATGACACACAGAGGTACATGCGGCCTGCAGAAGGCCTACACGCGTGTGCCCGCGCCCTAACCATCTACAGCCCGCATTTGAATGCCCATTGTAGTAGTTTCAGTAGCGTGTAGAGCCCAGGAAGCTTAAGAGGCAGTCCCCTCTGCTCTGTCAGAAGTTTTACCTTCACAGGGGGCTTTCTGGATTCTGTCTAGGTTCTGTTGGTTGCTGTCTTGCTTTCAGTCTACCTTAGTGTGTTAGTTGTTCTTTGCATTTGCTTTCTTTTGTGAAATTTTTCCTTTTCTGTTGAAGTAATAGCACCCAATCCTTTTAGAGACCCTGGTTGTCAATACCAGAGGACTTTTTTAGGACTGGGCTGCCCATGTGTTGTTTTATCTTGGATTTTACACAGACCTGCTGCCTGTTTAAGGCTAGCCCGCGGGTACCCGCATGCTCTAGAAGTTCAGCACGCGTTTGCACGTGTGCTGTATTGGTGACAGTCGCGGGCTTGATTGGTAGCTTTTCTGCTTGGGCGGGGCAGTCATCCCCTCCTGTGGTGAGAAGAGCTCCTCTCAGAGGTCTAGAGTCTGAGGCTACACAGTTAGCAGGTTAGGGCATCGTATCCTTAGCCTGGGTTGTTTATTTAAATTTTTTGATAGAAAAGACAAAAGAGAAAAAATATTTGTTTTATGGTTTTTAGGCAAGTGTTAGAGTCGGTGCCATCTTGATTTCTTTTTCACATTTTTGTGCTCTGATTCTGTTTGCGATCTGCGCTTTAAGCTAGAGTTTTTTTTTCGTTCTCTTGGTTTTGTTCTTGTCAACATTTTTCCTTGTTCTGTTATTTTACAACGAAATAAAAAACAATTTCTTGTTTCATTTTCTTCTTGGTTTGAAGACTCTGTTGTTGCATCAATAGCTAGGAAATAAGTCTTTTTGCATAAGTTTTTGCAGTGCATGTCTAGTATAAGTAGCTCACATATCTGAGCGAAAGTCCTTCATATTTACTACATGAAATCTTAGTAAACTTGAAAAGAAAAGAAGTTTTTTTTACTGAAAAGTTGTTGGTTTTGCATTTTCATAAAAGTTTGTTTCCAAGCATTTTTGTTTATTTTGCTTTGAGTCTTTTTACACACCATCAGTTTCACTTTCATACCTTGTGACTTAAGAATCCCATTAAAAGAAACGCTAAATAAAATCAAGTATACTTTTCTGCTTGTAGGGTGCATACACTAGCTCAAGAATAGGGCCTTGGAATAGGTTGGAGAGTAAATTCTCCAAGGCCACCCAAACCAAACATTGGATTCTGTCAATAGGGAGTGTGTAAGTCCAGTTACAGAAAGTTATTCAGGACCCCCCTCTAATGCAGGGGCTAAACACGAGGTCGCGTAAGGAAAGGTAGTGGAGATAACCCCTCCAAAGCTGGACCGAGCGTTGTGGAGAACACATATTGAGGATCTGTTAGGGGATTTCGTCGTTTGCATTTGCCACAGAGCTTTGTGGGTCTCGAATCCATTCGAGGTCCTCAGTTGTCTTCCAGACCATTTTCTCTCGATACCCTTGATAGGTTTCGGGCTTGATACCCTGCTCATTGTGGTCTACCCAACTGCCGACTGTACCCGCCTGATGATTGTTCACGTGCTGGAAAACTAGTTGCCAATATTTTCTAGGGACATACACAGGTGACTGTGGGGGTATACCGCGGTACCTAGGACAGACATCAGACCAACACTTTGCAGAGTATACCTGGAGGGTGCTTCCGTATTCGAGTTGCACTTGCACTGGTAAGTTGCTCTAGTGTTGGTTGTTGTAATTGTTCTTCCAACTAGTTTAGTTCTTGCTTGATTTATCTTTTAGGGGCCTTATTTTAGTGCATGATACTATTTGTTTGTGTATAATACTTTAGCGTGTCGTGAATATTCTCACACAGTGGAGGATTCAGAGCTCCACCGGTCACGAAGGCTTCTGGGCCTGCCGCCGTTTATACTGGAGCCACCCCCACCACCTTTGAGGCGGAAACTAGACCATCAAGGGTCTTTCGAAGCAACCGGGGATTTTAAGCCCGAACAACCCCCCGAGGAATCGACCACCAATCTTGGATTGGTTGAAACCTCAAGCACTGATACTTGGCCGAACATTATTGTGCCAATTCAATTTTACGAACGCCTGTCAGTGCCTAACCCAGTGATGGAACCAAACTCTGTTACTTCATCTGGGATTTCTTCTATTCCCATCGTTGTTACTACCACAGGAGAAGCTTCTCCTAACTTGCCTTTGTCAGCGGTCCAAGCCACCATGGTCTCAGCCACAACTACATCGCATAGTGGCCCGACGCCATCCATCGCAGCGGCCACATCTCCCTACACACCTAGTGCGACAGGCACTCCATTTTCATATGGTATGCCTAGTTCAGGTACGAGTCCTGCACTCACTTCTTCCACTTTACAGACTTTGGGTCTGGGGGCAGGGAGCTCTAATGGTCCTCTACAAGGTCAACTCGGGGGAATTCCTGTCCCTTTCAATGCTTTTCCTTACGCTGGGGGTCATATCCCTCCTTCGTCCCCTTCACTTAGTGGATTGCATCAGCAGTCCGCCGGGCAGCCTACACACACGAGTCCACTGGGAGCCGGGAGTCAAGGAACACCTGCGCAAAATTTGCCGGTAGGTTCGTTGCCATTTGTTTGGAATGGGACGGTTGGTAATAACACTTTCACATCCACTGCTTTCCCATCAGGGGGCACACCCATTTTTGGACAGTCTACACCGGCACAGGGTACTATTCCTGTGCTGGGGGCCCATATACCAGGACCTTGGAACTCAGGACAAGGATCTGTTCCTTCATCCGAAATGCAGTTCTGGGGTAATTATTTCCACAGTCAATGGAACCCCGGACAGACCTCCATGCCTCTCCCCTCGGGACCGGTATGGGGTAATCCTTCCCAAAGTCTGTCAAACACGATGAACACCCAACATCCTATGTCCTTCATGGGAAATCAACAAATGATGTCTCCTCAAATGAAAAACCCTTACGCTGGTCAGGGCCATGGTTTCTACCAGAACCTGGGCCAGCAGCCAAACTTTTCCTGACAACTTGGTGCCAGTCCAACTCCAGGACCCTTTTATCCCAGCTATCAGCAACAACCTAAACTACCTTTCTTGGTGACGTTACACTTGCCAGATTTAACACGGTTGTTGAATGATCCTATCTTTCACGATCCGCGTTGGCCTCCTATGCCGACGAAGTTGCCTTCGGACATCCCAAAGTTCGAGTCCAAGCCTAATGAAGATCYAGGTGATCACGTGACCACTTTCCACTTATGGTGTTCATCTAACTCATTGAAAGATGACTCCGTCYAGTTGCGATTGTTTCAACGCACTCTTATTGGGAGTGTCGYGAAATGGTACATAGAGCTTGATCGTTCACGATATTCCTTTTTTGGCGAACTGGCTATGGATTTCCTTAACCATTTCCAGTTACCTGTGAGATACGACGCCGGCACAAAATTGCTAGCCAATTTCGAGTAGACGTCATCGGRCCATATCTCGGACCATATTCGAGAGTGGCGTCGCCGAAAGAGTCTTATCAAGGTACCCGTCCCACCAGCATTCCTGCTTGAGTGGTTCCTTAAGTATTTAGTTCCACAGTTATCCAAAGACGTCGCAACTTCAGGGGTTTTCTCCGAGGAAGATGCCATCATGAGGGCTCAACAGTTTGAGCTTATCTACTCTCAGTCTGGTCTCTTGTACACCATCCTACCGGATGCACCCTGATCGATTCTGGACAAAACCAGACAGAGAGCCAGACCACATGCTGACGGTATCGTTGGTTTGGCACAAACCAAGCCTGCTGAGCAATTGACTAAACAATTGCAGCAGTTATCCATACAACACTCAGCGGCCAGCCAAACTCCTTCTTTGGCTGCTCCTCCTACTCAAACTTCGGAAGTACACTCTGTATAGACGACTAACCCAAAGGCCAACTAGCAGCCTGAAGGGAAGAAAAAACAATGCAAGAAGAGTAAGGGGGATAAGAAACCAAATGATAATGCTGGCAAGGGTACTACTGAAAAATAGAAGGCGAGGTACCCGTGCAACCTTTGTGTGGAAGACCACCCAACCCACCTATGCCCTCGACTTGCAAAGGCCCAAAAGTTTGTCACATAGCAACAGCTAGCCGTGTTGACTAATCCCTTTTAGCATGGGCAAAATTTAACTCAAGCCTCTGCAAGTACGGAGGGGGGCAGCCACGAAAACTACCCTCCCCCAAACAGTTCATCTTCTGCGAACATATATATGGTGAAAAGTGATGCTTTCATAGAGACTAGAGCTCACGATTATAGTAATCCAAGTGCCTCTGAGAAGGGCAAAGAAGTCGAGATCCCATCTCTTCCTCTATAGATTGAAAAGACGTTGGGTGAAACGATGACTCGCATCCCAAAAGGTGCGTTTAAACGAGCTTCTCATAATCCAAACACAAGGGCCGCCCAAAACTACTCCGTGGTGGAAGATTTGTCCCAAACCCCTTGTGCTATGTCTGCTTTGGAGGTCCTCCAAAGTTTCCCTGCTCAGAGAAAAGCCTTGTTGACTGCTTTAGGCTCTACTGAGACTTGTAACCCGGGTACCATCATGTTAGATACGACTGACTTGAAACCTCGTTTGCCTTACCACATCGCATTCCAAATAGTAGTGTCTTATCCCACGAAAACTTTTACACGAAATATCTTCCGCACGGTGGTAGATGAGGGCACTTCGACTTGCATTATGTCATTAGCATGCTGGAAAGACATTGGTCAACCTGAGTTGTCTCCGTCACCTACTCTCCTCATTGCGTTCGATGGTTGTTCTTTCCGACCGCATGGCATCATCCCTTCTTTCCCTGTGCAGTTAGGGGGGAAGACCGTGTGCATCAAAGTAGAGGTAGTTGATGCCCCCATCGACTACAATCTATTGTTAGGTCGTAGTTGGACTTATGTAATGCAAGCGGTGGTCACTACAGTTTTCCAAGTCCTATTGTTTCCACATGAAGGCCAGATAGTGACCATTGATCAGTTATCCTTCTCTCGACCTGACCCAGCTTTGGGGGCATCCACGGTTCCCATGGTAGATAATCCTCAAGCTGGTGTCGTCAATGTAGGAGTTGGTTTGTGCCCATCTTTGATGGGTACCTTCGATTACCCACCTCCTCAAGGTGATGTTAAGTTTATATCGTCTCACCACAAGGCTAAGATTTTCCATGTTTCGTCGTTCCGCACGACTTACTTTCAGGATCCGTGGACTCTTCCTTCCCCATCAGACACGATGGCTACGACAGGGCATGCGAGAATGTCTACACCCTTGTCGGCTGCTGAACTAGCATACTCTTTGGTACAACAAACTTCAGCTACTCCTGATCCAATTCCCGCACCAGAGTTGGATCCACTCCTTGAGCCTGTCTGGGCTCAGGATTCTCTTGTCAACAACGATTCGTTAGATTTAGTCTTGCCTTTGGATGAAGCCATAATCGAAGAAATGACTGGTCTGGACAAACCCTGGGACGATCTTCATCACAGATCATACTTCCTCCCAGAGTTACACCGAATCGAGGCAGGAGAATTCACTACCACCATGAAGGGAGATCAGCCTTGTCCCATTAACCTCTTGGCTACACATGATATTTATGCTGAGGGAAACATGGCGACTATCGCTTCCATGATACCTATCAATATCTCCTGAAACCCTGGCGTCATGGAGAATGTCTTCATCGGAGTGTATTGCAGCCCCGGAGAGATTCATATTTACACGGATCTTTTTAAAAAATTCCGCGATGTTTTTGCTTGGTCTTACGAGGAAATGCCAGGCATCGATCCAAAAATTGTTGAACATGAGATCACTACATATCCGGATGCTAAGCCTGTTTGACAGAAACTTCATCTAGTTAATCCTAGGAAGGCAGCAGCCATCAAGGCTGAGGTTGAGAAATTGCTGAAGGCAGGGTTCATATACCCTATTCACTTGACTCAATGGGTGTCAAATCCTGTGCCAGTCGATAAAAAACAAGGCACGATTCGTGTCTGTATCGATTTCTGTGATTTGAACAAGGCATGTCCAAAAGACAATTACCCCACTCCATTCATTGACCAGATCATTGATAAGTGCACCGGTTGTGAAGCCTTTTCGTTCATGGATGGTTTCTCGGGTTATGACCAAATCCAAATCAAACCTGAGGACCAACACAAAACGAAATTTATTTGTCCGTGGGGTACATTCGCCTATCAAAAAATTCCTTTTGGTCTCAAGAATGCTGGAGCCACTTTCCAGTGGGCCATGTCTTTTGCATTTCATGACCTCAAACATATAGTCGAGGCATATCTAGATGATTTAGGATCACGCTCTTGCAAGCGAAAAGATCATCCTACGCACCTCCGACTAATCTTCGAACGCTGTCGCTACTTACGGATTCGCTTGAATCCCAACAAGTGCAGATTTTGCGTCACATCATGACGTTTGTTAGGTTTCATCGTTTCAACAACAGGGATCATGGTTGATCCTCTTAAGGTGGAGGCAATAGCCCAGTTGCCCCCCCCCCACGCACAATTTTACAACTTCAAAGTCTTCAAGGCAAGGCGAACTTCTTACGACGCTTCATCACCAACTATGCCGAAATAACCAAGGGCTTCATGCGTTTACTAAAGAAAGACGTTCCTTTTCTCTGGGACGAAGCAGTACAACGCTCTTTCGATGCATTGAAACTCACCCTTACAACTGCACCTCTGCTACGACCACTGAATTATAACAAGGATTTCCTATTATATCTGGCTGCCACAGAGTCAACCATAGGCATGGTTTTAGTTCAGTAAGATGATTCGTTTTCTGAATACGTGATCTATTACCTGAGTCTAGGCCTCGTAGGACCGGAACTTAATTACACCCATCTCGAAAAACTTGCGTTGGTAGCCGTACATGCTGTCCAACGGCTCTGTCACTATGTTCTGTTTCGTAATACCACCGTCGTTGCCATCATGAATCCATTTCAGTACATGTTGACACGATGAGTTATCGGTGGAAAAATCAATAGATGGATGGTCATCCTCCAAGAATTTGACTTGGATTTTGTTTCCGCGAAGTCCAAAAAGTCACTGGTCTTCGCAGAACTTATTTTGGAACTTCTGGTTGAGTCAGGTGACATTGTGCCTGAGGAATCGCCTATCCGGGGTGATATGTTTTTTATTGAATCAGCTGATCCCTGGTATGGAGATATACTAATCTATATCCAGACTTTGAAGTGTCCTACCTCTTCTTCTCGTGATGAGCGTCGGCGGATACTCCATCAGGCCAAGAACTATCTTATACTTAATGATACTTTGTATCGGCGAGGCGTAGATTGTATCTTGCGTCGATGTCTCACTCATGAGGAGGCAATCATAGTGCTCAACGATTGTCATATGGGAGCTTGTGGCGGTCACTTGTCCGGGTTGGCAACAACCCAAAAGATTTTATGAGTAGGTTACTTTTGGCCCATGCTTATAAAAGATTGTATCGAGTTGGTCAAGAAGTGCCATCCGTGCCAAATCTTCTCACGGAAGATGAGGGCACATCTAGCTCCTATGTTTCCTGTTATCACCATCAGTCCCTTCACCAAGTGGGGGATTGATTACACTACTTGCAACCCCCCATCAGCAAGGGGACAGCGCTATATCATCGTAGCTGTCGACTAGTTTACTAAGTCGGTCGAAGCTATGCCGACGTTCAAAGATGATGGAGAGACTGCAGCTCTCTTCTTATTTAACCAGATTATAGCACGTTTCAGAGTCCCGAGAGAGATTGTCACTGACCATGGTAGTCACTTTTAGAACCAAATGATGTCCGAGTTAATATCAAAGCTTGGGTTATGGCAAGAACTTTCCTCACCTTACTACCCCCAAGCCAATGGGCTGGTGGAAGCTGTAAATAAAACTCTCAAGACAATGCTACAACGAACCATCAACTCAGCCAAATCCAACTGGCATTTGATGTTATACTCAGCATTATGGGCTTACCAAACATCAGTTAAGACTGCAACCAGTTTCTCACCTTTCCAACTCGTTTATGAGCTGGAGGCAGTCTTGCCCATTGAATGTCAAATTCCATCTCTGAAATTGGCAGTACAGTTACTGCCAGACACTTCTCCGCTTGAAGAACGGTTAGTACACCTTACGCAGCTTGATGAATAGTGTCGTGATGCATCCCTAGACAACGAGGTTCATAAGAATAGGGTTAAGTGTCAATATGATAGGTCCGTTCGTCCTCGGGTTTTCTCTGAGGGCGACCTTGTCCTGGTTTACGACCAAGATAAGGACCCCCTGGGGGCAGGAAAGTTTAAACCCATGTGGTTCGGACCCTTTATTGTTAAGGAGGTGTTAAAGAAGGGTGCTTACCATCTGGTCGATTTTGAAGGGAATGCTTTGGTGGAGCCTAGAAATGGGCTCTACCTCAAGAAGTATTACTCATAGCATCGTCACTATGGGTAACTTTTTGTAACATATGTATAGTCTTTGTGCTATTACTTTCTTTCATTTCTTTTGAAAAACGTGTCATGGATGTGTCATTAATGTTATATTTCATCACTATGGTAGATTTCAAGTGAGTCTGAGGTGTTCATTGGGTATGCGGACGGTGCTAGTCGACACACGCGGAGGCTTGCCTAAGCAGCTTGGGTAATCTTTACACCACAGGGTCAGTTGTTATCTTCCGGGGGAATATGCTTAGGTGACACCACAAACAATGTTGCTGAGTATAGCACAGTTATCGAGTTGCTTCATGACGCTTTGTCATTGGGTATCTCTCATCTCCAGGTCTATCTAGACGCTCAACTGGTTGTGTCGCAGCTAAACATAATATTTTGTGTGCATGATCCTACTTTACACCGACGATTCCTTAGGGTACGTCTCTTGGAATGCAACTTTGATTATATTACATATTTTCATGTCCCTAGGAGTCTAAATCAAATCACGGATACTCTAGCTAATCATATTTTAGATTGGCATCTTTCTCACACATAAAGAAGATCATGATCAAACACATGTAAATACATTTTTTGTACACGTAATCCATAAAGACACATAAAAGAAATAAAAATCATATATATACATCATAAAAATCTCAGAGTACATAGATGGGCGCAAGCGCCTCGAAAAGTGGGAGCCATAATGAGTCACTAGGGCTTATGCCCTCAAAAAATATATACATATCAGTGCTCAAGGCACATAAAAGTCTACAAAGGTTGTTCAGGGCCTGTGGGCCCTGTTATAATCATATACAACCCGACCCAAGCGCCTAAACAACCGGACCCATGTCCGAGGTAACCCCACCATATGAGTCTACTTAGAGGGACGCAAGTCCTCTATCTCAATCATGGGAACTGTGCGGGTGAGCTCAGTAAAGTTCCGCTCAACCCGCCTAAGAGCCCTCTTAGCCTCTCCTGCTAGAGGATTCCCTGCTGCTGCTACTCCCCTAGTGGCGGCTACTGCGGCCTCTGGACATGGGCGGCGCCTGTTCCACGCAAAATCAATAGGCCGCACGGGTCCCACATCTGCACGCAACACAAAGTTCACCCATCAGAAACTCTGTTATCCAAAAACATGATATATATCTAAAAATGACATAAAAATTACATATGCAAACAAAAAAACTATATAGGTGGAGACTTACCCATATCTCCTCGCTCCTCGCCAGGTGGCACTGGTATAGATGGATCTCTGGAAAAGTCGATCCCCACGTATGGGTAGTCCTCGATGGCGGGGATCTGTCGTGACAGCCAAGCAAAGAAGTCATCATTGAAGGCCTCTACGGTCCTTCCACCACCCTGTCATGGCAGTAATGCTGCCCATCTACATACCGTAGGGAAATTCGCCAGATGTCCTCATACTGTCATCCGAGGACTGAAGCATGGAACTCTCTCAAAGAAAAATGAACACAGGATAGTCCCATACCCGAAGTTCTTGTGTGTCCATTGTATACAAGCTGTCAGCTGAGCTTTCATTCTCTCTAAAAGTGTGGTACTTCAGTCATATATTTGTGCATTCATGCACTGAATTGCACAGTTCATCTGTGCGCGCAAAGCCTGATGTACGGCCGCGGAGCCGATAATTCACCCAATGAGCGATAAGATCGTCTGTAGAGTAAGTCTAGTGATACTGCCAACCGGTACTGAAGAGGTTTCCTGGTTGGTCCCAACCACACAATACTCTGCTATCAACTTCGAGACTTTGCTCGGCCCCACAGGAAAGGTCTGAAAGTTAATGGGTTCCCCTCTTCTCGAGAGGCCCGTCAAAAAGTAGATATCCTCGGTGGTGGGCACCAAGGATTTCCCCTCTATCATAAATTCCCCAGCATCAGGGTGCCAATAGTCAACCAGGGCATTCAACAACCTTGGTTGAGCACGCATAAATGGACACAGGAAGAATTTAACCAAGCCACACTGCGTCAACACGGGCATCACATTCGGATCTGCAACCGCTGCCTCATTAGCAGCCTCATGCTCCCTCTCTCTCCAATGAACATACATCCTAAAAAAATCACAAGTCAAAAAGGGGGAGTTATATCTTGCCACATCAAGTTTTTCCATCACGGGGGGGTAGCCCGCGGGCTGTCGAGGCGACAGTCGCGGGTACCCGCGCGCAGCTTAAGCCCTGCGCGTGGGTACCCATGGGCTGTCCCTGGACAACCCATGTTTGGCTAGGGCCAACCTCTAAAAGGTTGACGGCCACCCCCAAAAGAAACCCAAAAACGCTAAAGGAAGGATTGCAATGCAAGATGGGGGAGTTTGTACTTACTTGGTCCGAGCAGAAGTTCGTTTGGTCCACTGTAGCTCCCGGAATCACGATATTTGGCAAAGGGGGTCTTTTGGCTCCAGAGTCAATTTCCAAATCAACAATGGTGATAATGAGCTGCCAGCTTCTATTTATAGACTTTTTGGCCTCTTTTTGTCACCCTTTTGGCCCCTTTTATCAGTTTCTTTATACCAAAAACCATTTTGGGTGGTTCCAGAGTTATATGGAAGGGATTTGATTAGGTATTGGGACACTTTTCATTGAGTTTCAGAAAATATATATATATATATATATATATATATATATATATATACACACAAGGACGGTCCATAAAAAAAATTTCAAAAATCAACCTGAGCATATAGGGTAGGATTTCATCCCCATTGTTGCATCTTGTTGCCTTTTGTTTTATGATATAGGATCGATCCCATCCGGTTGTGCCACAGAACCATCATATCTGCTCTAGAAGTGTTGCAACTGGGTGGTAGAGCTTACCAAAACATGGATGCCCTAGGTAGCTCCTGGTTACATTATGGTTTCCATGCCGTTTCTGACAACATAGTAGGCTCGGGAGTCTGTATAGTCTTTCCTGAATATGAGTTTTGAACCTCATTTGCATGGGTCTTTTTCACTCTTTATCTTACCCTCCAGACTCCCAAAACATAACGGGTCTCCTTTTAAGCCCTTTTCAGACCCTCTAAACATGAAAAGATTGTCGAGCGATCTTGTGACCCTTCACGCTCGTTAAACTGAAATTTGAAGTCACGTCTGTCTGGCAGTAGTTTACCCCTTTTTCGTTTCGAACGGTCAACTGTACGAACAAAGGAATACTCTATCGAATTCCGATTCTTTAGAAGAGTATCCTCAGGTATAATTTTATCCCTTTTTCAGGCCTGAGGGACTAAATTTATGAATAAGAAACCCCCCCCCGGAGTCCATAGTTAAGCTCTTTTCATACTCCCTAAAATTGAAAACATTGTCGAGTGACCTTATTCTTTCACACTCGTTAAACGGTCCAGAAGAATATTCCTGACGGAGTCCATAGTTAAGCTTTTTTTAGACTCCTTAAAATTGAAAAAATAGCCGAGTGATCTTGTCCTTGTCACACTCGTTAAAATGGTTTTGAATTGACGTTTAGTCGGTGCTAGTTTACCCCTTTTTTGAACCGACTAGACTATTGACGAAAAAGGTACCCCAATGGAGTTTCCTTTTATGCTTTTTTCAGACTCTCTAAACATGAAAAATCATCGAGCTTCCCTTCTTTGGGCTCGTTAAACTTACATCGAAGGACATTACCATTGTGTGTTCTATCAACCGCATTTGCATCCTTTACCCATCAGCCTAGTAACAGTGTGCTTTTGCGTCTTAACACCTTTGGCCACTGGAGGATTTTTCCCGAGTATCATTTCCTAGAACATCAGTATTGTCCTTGTGCCTTGAGCTTGTATGTTTTTTGTGCTCGTTCCTCCACTGTAACATAATATTCCTTTATTCTTTTTCCAAATAAACAAAAAGAACAAAAAAATCAAATATACCCCAAAAAGAGGATGGGAAAAGTATTTTCTTTATTGGCAGCATTATGAGTCGCCCTTGGATAAATCACATTTGTCCGTTTGATTCATCAGACTTTGGGATTTAGTATGACCTTAGGTAGACTTGCTCGCTATATTGAGTTGTTTCCTCCACTGTTTGGTTACTCTTCCAAACATATGGAGAGTTTGCGTTGCCTCCTGCTTCGTCGACTTATGATTAACAGATATGCTGCCTAAGTCTTATCACTTGTTGTGCTATTATCCAAGGGAAGTTTGTTACTTAGCCTGAGTCATCCACTCTGCAATATGTCTCTTGTATGCATACTCGGCCATCCCGAACGTCCAATCAAGTCTTTGTTCGAAATCACTGAAGCCTTCAGTCCGATCATCAAGATTATCAAGTCCATAAACGACGAGCCGTCGAAGACCTCTGGGTAGTGCAGTCGTACACTCATATTACACTCCTACCTGAGATGTAGAAGACTTTGAAGTTGTTGCTCGAGATCTGAAGTACAGCCATCAGGCTGAATCAACTTCTGAGAGATGGATACTTTCTATGTATATCTTTCTGATTTCGAGATGTAGCTCCACTGTGTATTGTTCGTGGCTACTCTTTATAGTTATTTGACATGGGTCTACAGTGTATTTGATTGGTAGCCATGGTTCTGATTTATCCTGAGCATGGGTATGCCCACCTTGGTGAGACATTTTATATTTTTGCAGACGACACCTCTTGATTCCTGATTCCTGGGCTCACTTTTTCAGCATATCAGTACAGATTGGTAAAGAATTGGTAATGTATTTCGGTCATCAGATGCTCTTCTAACCTCACACATTAGGGGGCATCTGTTATAACCCTAAATTGCACTATCCATGCCTACCTGGCATCAGTCCAACTCATTTCCCTTCATTGCCAAAGCCATGTTGAACAGACTCTTCAAAAACCTCCTAAATTAAGTAACCTGTGCCCTAGCCTATCACTGGGCACGTTGGGACATTGGCAAGCCTTCTGCAGCACGTGTTGGAACGCTGGCTGGCCCACTACAACCCGTGTTTACCTAACAAAGAAAAAAATTAGGAAAGTTTCCGCCGGGACGAAGATATTTTTGTCAGTTAACTGGAACTCCCAGCCATGCATGGCTGAGAGTTTGCCAAAAACCCTAGCTCCTTCTATCCTATAAAAGGAGGGGTAGGGGTACTATTCAAAGGAGGAAAAATCATAGCAAAGAAACTCTGCCAAATTGCCAAGTCCGTTTTGTCCCAACCCTTTAGCTTTTCCTCAAGCTTTAGGAGAATTCAAGCAAAGAAGTTGGAGGACAAAAGAAGAGGTGGAGCCCAGGATCAGGATCGAGGAATGGTGGCCGGTCTCTAAAATCATTGTAAGTTGATTCATATTGAGATTAATGAAAAATATACTTTTCCCGTCCCGAATACACAAGTCTTATCGACGTTATTTGATTTGTGTTTAATCTCTAACCCTCTAGTAGTTCAGTAGCATGCATGCGTAGTTTTGTCTTGATTGTAGGATCTCTTTGTGGAAGGAGCAGCGGAAGCAAGGAGATAAAATCTCAATGGAGGATCTACTTCAACCGTCGATAAAAAGGTTAGTTGATTCTTCCCATGTTTGCCAGAGAAAAAGGGTTCTAGGTTCGGGTAGGAGGTTAAAAGTTATTTCTTAAGGGTCATGATCTGCATGCAAGTTTAAAGCCCTAGCTTGCTATTCCGTAGGGTAGAATAACCCCACAACAGTATCATAGAATCAGTAGAGGAATATGAATGGATAATTCCTATGGTAGTTCAAGAAAAGAAACAAGGGGCGATAAGGATTTGTGTAGATATGAGGAAACTTAATGATGCTTTCTTACTTGACCCTTTCCCTACCCCTTTTATAGATGAGATCTTAGAGAATGTGGGAGGTCGGGAAGCATATTCATTTACAGATGGATTCCTAGGTTACCATCAAATCAAAATAGCTCCAAAGGATAGGTATAATACTGCTTTTTCTACAGAATGAGGGTCCTACCAATATATAGTCATGCCATTTGGGCTAAAGAATGCACCAACCATATTTTCAAGAGTAGTCATAGCTACTTTTAAGGAATTCATACATCAGTTTCTAGAAGTATATCTAGATGACTGGACTATATATAGTTTGTTAAAATACCATGTAGAAGTATTAAGGATAATGTTAGAAATATGGAGGCAATGTCATATATCATTAAACATCAAGAAATGCATTTTTGGGACACCTTTTGGAATATTGTTGGGACATATAGTGTGTAAACACGGCTTACTAGTAGATCCTACCAAGATTGTAGTCACTGTAAACTTACCACCACCAAATTTAGTGTGCTAGTTGAGAGAAACACTAGGACATATAGGTTATTACATGAAATGTATAAAGGGGTATGCGCAGATTGTTGTGCCAATGGAAAAATTGTTAAAGAAGTATGTCAGATTCTAGTGGACTGAGGACTGTCAACAAGGTTTGGACACCTTAAAAGAAAATACAGTCACAACACCTATCCTAGTATTTTGAGATTGGGAAAAAACATTTCATGCACATGTAGATGCATCAACCATAACACTTGGAGCAATTTTGGCACAACCGAGAGCAGGGGACTTAGACCATATTATAGCCTTTGCAAGAAGAAAATTTTCAAAATCATAGCATAATTACAACACCACAGAAAGTGAATTCCTAGACATGGTATATGCACTATATAAGTTCAGGAACTACTTACTAGGTAAACTCTTTAATATGTTCACAAACCATTATTCCCCCAAATATCTAGTCAAGAAGATAGTGTTGGGGGGGGGTGAATCTATATATGGATATTGTTATTTCAAGAATTTTATTTCAAAGTGATAGTCAAACTAGGGAAGTTGAATGAAGGAACTGATCACCTATCAAGGGTAACTAATGGAGAATAACCTACCAACTTGGAAGACAACTTTCATGATGCACAATTATTTTTCAGTATAGGTAGCTGATGAATACTTTGTTGATATGATTGAATACTTAAGTATAGGGATTGAGCCACAAGAGTTTAGCATTGCGCAAAAGAAAAATATGGTAGTCAGAGCTGCAAACTATCAACTTATTGTTGAGCACTTATATAATATGGGCACATATAGAATTTTGAGAAGGTGTCTATTAGAGCATGAAAGGCCTATAATTTTGGTAGAACCTCATGAAGGTATAGCTGGAGGACACTATGCAGGAAACACTACCACACAGAAGGTATTTTAGGTAGGATTATGGTGGCCAACAATCCATAGAGATGCCAAGAAATATTTCCATAAATGTGATGTCTGTGTGAGGGTTGGAAAACCCAACAGAAGGGATGAGATGCCTCTAAGAACACAAGTAAATTTGCAGGTATTTGACAAATGGGAAATAGAATTTGTTGGACCAATCAATCCACCAGAAAAAATATAAGGAGCTAGATATATCATTACTACTACTACTGAATACTTAACAATATGGGCAGAAGAAACACAACTCAAAGACTGTAGTGCAGAGACAACACACTTCTTGTTTGAGAAAGTGATCACCATATTTGGATGTCCAAGGATTTTGATGACTGATAAAGGCACTCACTTTATCAACAGTACCATTAGGGCTACGACTACAGAGTTTGAAGTCTATCACCAGAAGAGTACACCATACCATCCTCAGATAAATGTAAAAGGATAAGCTTTAAATAAGATCTTTGAAAATTCTTTGACAAAGATATACAATGTCAAGAGGGATGATTGGGACTTGGAAGTACCAACAGTACTATGGGAATATAGGACCATGTGTAAGAAGTTGATAGGACATACACCATTTAGATTGGTGTATGGGAACGAAGAATTAGTTCCATAATAATTTTGGGTACCCAGTCTATGCGTAACAACAATTACCAACATGACAGAAAGAGGTGTGGTAAAGGAAAGCTTAAATCAACTAATGGAGATGGAAGAGAATAGGATTCTAGCAGGATTTCACCAAGAAGTACAGAAAGAAAGAGACAAATCCTGGCATGAAAAACATATTAAGAAGAAGATTTTTAGGGAATTATACCTAGTCCTACTCTATGATAGTAAAGTTTCTCAACATCTTGGTAAGTTTAGAATGCATTTTCTAGGGCCATGTGAATTAAATACTATCCCAGATGGAGAATTTGTGCAGCTAAAGGATTTGGGAGGAACATAACTCAAAGGAATGATCAACGGTATTCGACTAAAAATGTGCAAGGGAAGTCAACCTCCTAACCCTTAAAAGTTACAGCATAGTGAGGAAATCATGTATATATTGTACTATAGTAGAAGTTAGGATAGAAAAATGACAAAAAATAAAAAGTAGAAATGAAAAAAAATTCACAAATACTCGGAAATGTTGTGCACAGAGATAGTGGAATCAGCATGACAAAAATAAAAAGTTTTGCATGGCATCATATGGTTGGAAAAGATAAAAACATTACACACTAAGTAAAAGTCACAACAAAAATGCATGGCGTACTGAAAAAGTGCAGCGCACCCGAAAAGGGGCCAAAAGTTGAAAAACCAAAAAATGGTCGTTATGGAAAAAAGGTGTGAATTGGAGCATTTATGGAATTAAATTAAGTGTATTTGACAAGCTTCAACACATTAATAATATCCAAAGAGCCTTCTCTGAGAATATTCATGGAAATAATGACGCTCTCTATAAATTGGAAATGTGGGCCAAACAAGACTTATTGTGCATTTGGAAACCTGCAAAGCTAAAGACAGGAGGCGACCAGGAGAATACAGATATTTGAAGCAACCACAACTCAATCTATAAATAAAGAAGTTCCCACGATGGCACCTCCAAGGGCTGGTGCTCCAAGAAAAAAAACATGAAAAACATGCAGCAATATCTGGTCACTGCAAGAAACCGATGAGGTAGAGCAGGAAACTACACAGAGGGAGGTAATCATCGATGTCAATGAAAATCCCTTACCATCGATTGAACTAGTGAGTGCCATACTGGTAGAGGAAGAATAAAAAGGCCTAATGATGGTCGAAATGGAGATTTACTCCCATGAAAGTGAACAAGGTCATGCACCAATCACCACAGGCAACCCACAACAACCTATGCAGGCTGAATCATCCCATAGAAAAAATGGGGATGATAGTGAGTGGATAGATTTTGACACAGTGAGACCAAAAACTATGGTAGGGTTTGTGCAACAAGAGGAAGGACAAGTGGAATATATTACAGGGCAGCCAGAGTCAGGCATGGAAGAGAGAGAACCTGAGTTTGGGACCTCTATCGCGTCGGTAAGAAGAAAAGGAAAGAAACTCATCGTATGGTCCCCGTGCAAGAAAAATGATGCCTCAATTGTGCTACAACACATTCCAAAAGGGGTGCAGGCCACACCAACTCTACTGGCGTGCACGGAAAGTCTAGTACACTCAGACCACGATGTGGCCGACACCATCAAATTACCATAATTTGCGCAACAAGTATACATGGAGAGCCTATGCATAGGTCCATTTGGATACCCAATACTACAACCAAAGGAGTGGGAGGTAGGTTTGGAAAACACAGAAATTTTGAACTTGGTGGAGATTCCCCACTTCAGCAGGGGGAAAGAAGTGAATAATTGCATCACGCAAATGATGGAAGTCCTCTGAGGGTTCTTATGGTTTTAAGAACCTATATCCATCAATGTAGAACTCATCACATTCATCATAGGCCTAACCTCAAACGGTGAGAGTCCTGCATAATACCTAGATGACAAGACGAAGGAAAAGGATCTCGTCGAAGAAATGAAGAAGACATATGGGACAGAGAGAGGCTCGCACAGGATTATCATCAAGAGAATCAATGACGCAACCACCAGGATGGAAAAAAATAATGGTGTGCAAATTTCTATGAAAATGTCGCAAGGAAGAGGTCCCTGTAGGGGTTTTCATAGCTACAATTTAGTGCACAAATGACACCATGCTCAGCTGGGTCCCATATCTACTAAACTTGTTCCTCGAAGAATGAAAGGACACGTAGTACTTGGGAACAAAGTTCCACTATTCCTGGCTACTGATTCTGATAGCACTATTGAGTGGAAGGAGCCTCCCTACTCTTGTTTTTGCGATATAGTAGGCCACTAACATGCATTGTGGTACACGTCCATGGGATGTGTTATCATGCAATTTGTATTTTAGGTCACAGGCTAAAGGATAGAGGACAAATTGGTGAAACATGAACCCTCCCCACCCAATGTTACCTCGATGGGGAGGTTCTTTCTATTTAGGGAGGTTAGCCCAAGGGAGATGTCCCCGATAACCTAGGGTTTGAAGAGGCAATGGATACAAGGCTAAGTATTTAAGATTTCCCTCCTCGCAGGTTACCACTAGTATCAGATAGCCTGGCTAATCAGCCAATAAAGAAGTGAAGTCCCTGTTGAAAATAGCTGCATGGAACAAGATAATAACAACACAACATGTATATTTGAAGGCTATAAATCAAAGGGTTAGTACTTCTTAACTATCTGATTTTATTTAATAAGCAATGTAATAGATAAGATGAAGTCAACATTTTGCTAAATAGCCTATGAAAGATCACCAACTCATCAATATCTACCAAAATGACCAAGCCTATAGTATATCTAATCAACAACTTGTTCAATAAATGCTAGACCTCATAATTTGATTGCTTATTTATTAGTCAAAAAGGTTACTGCGTCAACTATGACGTCATCCTAGGTTAGCATCATTAGGGTTAGTTAGGGTTTAAAAAAATTAAAGTTTGAAAGATGATTTTGTACACTAAAAGCTCAATGTTGGAGAAATTACCAGTGCCTTACGGTAAATGGAGTCAAAGTAAGGGCAAAAAGTCTTAGGAGGATTCAAAATTAGAGACTGTAAGGTAGGGTTCCAAGGTGATGCAATGGTAGGGCCTTAGAATCAAAAGCCTAGGGAAATGAGGCTCACTCCGGTGTTTCTCAAGCAATGCCTCGTTCTCCTTCCTCCTTCTCTAAATACACTTGGAAAAATGGCTAGCTTCAATGTATAAATTTAAGGGAGAAGGCATTGCAAAAGAAAGGCCTTCAAACCCTAGAAGGTGAAACCCTAGGTGTAGTGCAACTAGGCCTAGGACGTCTCCTCCTTTCAACCTATAACTTCAAAAACTAGCTCAGAAAAAAGAATGAAAAGTGTAGCAATGACTAGGCTATATCTTCTTCTTTCAATGGCTGAAAACTATTTCTCAACATGGGAACATATAGCACTGACCTACTTGTGTGCTTGCTACCTAGGGTTTTAAGATTCAACAATATAATAGAAAAATGTAAGAAATTAAGCCTACAACCATTCACTTAAGAAGTTTTGTATGAGAAATTCACTTACATATCATGAAGAAATCATAATCAAACCCTAGTTGTAAACCTTCCATGAGAGAAATGCCATAAATGCGAAGAGAAATCCTCCTCCAAGAGTAGTGCCTCACTTAAAACACCAAAATTACCCAAACTAGGGCGCAAGTTTTGAGATCTCACAAGAGAGTGAGTTGTGTTATGTTAAAATGAGGGAAAAACATCCTCAATATATATCAATACATGAACTTTCAATTACAAAATAGGTCATTAAAACAGCCGACAAGGATGACTACAAAATTTACACTGTTTTTACATTAACTGCTAGATAAATGACATAAAATGAGCAAAAGGTGGGACGTCAATCCCTTCTCAGGGAGATGTTGGCCCTTTTTGGGCATATCCAACATCCAGAAGTTAGACGTTAGCCCTTTCAGGGCTCCTCCAAGCTTCCACACATGCCAGTAACCTCATCAGACTATCACATGCTCAAGGTAACGTCCAGCTCTCCTAGGGGACTTCTTTTCCATCAAGGGGCAAACGTTCCATTCGAAGTGGGTGATTCCCCCTAGGCCGGGCTCAACCAAAGTGTCTTGGGTGGAACGTCCTTCTTTCTTCATGTGAAAAGGCTCATCATAACATCACCCCGTCCCTGCCATCCCAACAACCATATGATGGGATCTTCAGCCCCATGGAGGTCTGAACTAATCATCTCCCCATGTGTACCGATCCACTGGTACCTGTCCGTTGGGCATGGTCATGCACATTAAAAAATTCTCCCTCCATGGGCTCATTAGTCCTTGGGATCATAGCAATGTCAATCATATCTCATCATTAAATTTATCAAATACATGCATAAAACCCCTAGCATACCATCTTATAGCTCAAAGACATTATACTGACCTACCATACAAAGTTGAAGAAAGAGACAGAATAACCTATTGGGTCAGTATCCACAAGAAGAAGAGAGTTTCTGTTAAGAACCAAACATCAATATAGCATAGAAAAATATCAGGAAAAGTACTCAATGCCTTGAAAAAGAGATAATTTCAGATAATAAGCCTCTTCGAGGGGGAAACCTCCTTTTACCCCACTTAAATGTTCAATTACAAGATGATTCAAAATAAAAATGCCTCCTTGGTATATATAGGACACTAGGAGGTATAATTACAACTAATGGCCTAAATCCAACATAAATAAAATAAAATTACTAATCTAATATTCCACAATTAAAGATTAATGAGCAAGCCGACATAAATAAAATAACATTAATAATCTAATATGCCCCAATTAAGGGTTAATGAGCCAATATTAGGGCTTTAACATGCCCCTCCCCTTGATACAAGTGTTGTCCGCAACGCTTGAGTAACTCTGGATGCTTATGTATAAAAGACTCATCTTCCCAAGTGGAATCTTCAACTGGTAGTTTCCTCCATTTAATGAGATACTCTGAAATGGATCTATTCCTCAGTTGGTGAATTCTTGTGTCAGTGATGGCTTCAGGCTCCAATATGATTTTTCCTTC
>ML795255.1:93102-105685 GCA_009831015.1 Picea engelmannii
TTCTACCTACAGAAGGCTACAACCTTCTCTCGTTTACCAGCCTTTCCTGGAAGGGAGCTTCAACCCCCTGAAGATATCACCAGTTTCTACTGGTAGATTGCTACTACTGAAGGGTTTAACCCTCATACTCACTGCTGACCACGTTTCATTAATTTTCACACTGGATCAGGTAGTTTCATCTAGTAGTTGTGACAGTAACTGAAATTATATCAAGAGTAAACATAGATCTACAAACTGCTAGGCAGTTACCAAAAGACACACATTAAACAAGTCAATAAACCTGGAGATGATGCCTCTGCTCCCATGGTTGCTGAACCCATATCCGAGATCTCTCTGTCAATGTATATCTGTCGCCCGACTGCCACAAGGAGGTTCCTCTTTCCTCAAACCTTCCATGCAGCCTACCCAAATGACCTTACCCATCAGTAGATATCCCTACTGTCACAAAATGGCCTTTGCGTCCTCCAAGAAGGACCTCTGCAACCTATCACCATTATCCTTTGCCTCTGCCAAATCACCTGTAGGAATAACATCGACCCCTTCTTAAGCCCATTAGTCTCGGACTCATTCAATGCTCATCGGGTCTCATATTTATTGCTTGGAGGAAATCGGGCCCCTTTTTAAAATTTTAAATTAAATCTACGCACGCCCCTTTTTAAGTCAATGGTTCTGATCAATTCTGTATCTGACGATCCAGATTCACTCGCGATTTCGCGTTTCGTGAAATCGGGGTTTTTTATGTTCCCATGCACATGCTTCCAGGATTCCCTATCCTCCGATCCCCGATGTGTCCCTACACACGCTGACAGTTGGCCCCTACTCATCGGTGTTTCGTGGATCACGATTCTGAATTGCACACAACTCTTGTCAGCGAGATCCCCGATTTCCCGATGAACAAAATGCCAATGACACCTTGATCTTTGACACCTTTCCCTCATATGGATGGTCCCGATCGTCGATGCCTCTACTGACATCACACGTGGTTTGACACATGTTAAATAATTCCACGTGTCACTTTGATTCGTTACCCACATGTGCCTGAAATGTTGAATCATTCTGACACTTGTCACTACCTGGTTGTGCCATGTGTCGCTTAGCTGACGTGGTCTGCTGTCGTGAGTTGGATCGATGGTCTAGATCATATCTTGAACTGATAGTTGTGATTAACTCATGATTTCACATATCGCAAAATTGGGGTTTTCGTTGCATTGTGTTCTTTGCATATTGAAATCCTGAACGTCCAAATCCCGACGCTCCTTTCCACGCGCTAGCCCTCCTGAGCTTAGGCCTTGGCCCATATGACCGTCAACACATGACCTCGGTCAAACCTATCATCGAGGTTTCAGCATTTTCGATTTCATCATGCACATGCCTACAGAATTCCCGATCCCTGATTCTCCGATGAAGGAAATCAACGGTCCAGATCTCATTCTTGCTTTAACGACTATGATCAAATCGCAAAATCGTATATCGCAATTTTGGGGTTTTCATTGTCAAGTGAACTGGACATTTCAAAGTCCCGATCCTTGATTCTCCAATGGATTATCTCCCTCACTTCTTCTGCAAATCTGATGGCTGACGGATATCTGCTTCCAATCTGATGGCTAAGATTACTTCTTCTGCACGCCAACTCCTGCGCTTAACATCTATGCAACTTATCCCAATCCAATAGCTGTCGGGATTTTCGAGTGAGATCCGACGGGTCTCGGTCTCTTTCCTGAGCTTCCTGCGCATATAAGAATGCTATTCCTTCTGAGCTTATTCTCCTCAAATCCTTAAAGGATTCCGACGTCTGCGCACGATCATTCACCTCTTTGAACTTTGTCTTCTGTTTGCCTTTCATCTTCACTGTTGTACTTTCCATCAATGACAAAACATATGCTACCTGTTAAACATTTCCAACAACTAGGAGGGTCGATATTTTTGTAGGTTTTTGTTGGAAACCTATTGAGATACGAACTTGGGTCAACCCTAGAAGAGAAAGAGGAATAATAAACCAACATAGTGCAACTCACACAAGTGTTCACTCTTCAGGCCTAATAACTTGGCTCTTCCATATTCATCTCTAAAGAACTCCAAAATGCTCCATCATGCTCCATCATGCTCCTACATTTCCCCAATCTTCTTGCTCTATCTCTGGTGTTCTCTTCTCTACTCTCAGCTTGTTTCTCCTAAAACTCAATGTGTAAAAAATTTTTGTAACTTCCCATACAAATTTCCTCTCCTTTTGGATTTATTTGTTGACTCACACACTTCCCCAAGATGATTGTACTCAACCCCCATGCTCCCAAAAAATATGGGATGGGACTTCCCATGCCCACCCTATTACATGAGTTTAACGATTGGGCTCTCATACACTCAAACATAAATTAGAAGTTATCCTAATGATAATAAAATTCTGGAAATGGGTTAAATTAATACCCATAATTAATTTCCCCCTCGGAACCCTCTTATAAACTATATTTTCTAATGGAAAATGAATCCCCCATCTTTTTCTAGTATATCCCTAGCAACCGATATCACATTTTATTTATTTAAAAATAGAAAAGACATTCGCATATTACATCACTTGGACATATCCACATTCATATCTACATTATGCATAAATTAAACTAGGGATTATAGTGGGGAAATTACATTATCCCTCCTCTACAATTATGCATTATCCTCAGTTCACAACACCATGCCGAATACATATACAAATTTACATCACATTACAATATACAGAAAAGAAAACCAAATTTTGCAATTTTACCCTCCAATAACAATCCCAACTAAAACATCATATTCTGTCAAACTCTTAACCTAAGGAATGTGCCCCCTTCATTGTTCCCAATCCATTAGGATGCACCACTCTCTTATCAAGGTTGTCATCCTAGGTGACCAGAATTCTGAGATGTGTTTCCAGAACTCTAGCTTCCGACAAATGGAGTCTTGCATTATCAATTTCAATTTTCTTCAAAATTGACAAAACATTGTGGGTATTCCTCCTGCATAGTTTATTCATCCACCCATGTTGTATATTCAAGATCATATTAGGTCCATTATATATTTATTATCCCTATGTATTTGTTCCTTATCACTTTGAAATTCCATTCTAGGATGTGTATTGGTTCCACCTAGAAATCCCCTTCATTTTCCACCTAAATCACAGTCCAATCAATTATGTGGTTAGAGTCAGGGACATATTTATTTAATAATGACACATGAAATACATTGTGCACTCTCATGGATGCATACAATTCTATCATGTAGTAAAATCACCCTATCTTTTCTAATATTTCAAAAGGCCCACAGTATCTTGCTGCTAACTTTTGGAAGCAATCCAATCTTAGCAAACGTCTTTTCCCTTTCACTTTTAAAAAAACATATTCTCCCACTTTAAAATATCTAAAAACTTTATTCTGTCTACATAAATTTTCTACCTATGTTGGGAAGCCTTTAAATATTTCCTGGTATTTTTCATCTACTCTTCCATTTTTCTGAAAAAATATGGCCCAATAACAACTTTGTCTATTGGGTTATCCCATCTCACTGGTGTATTACACTTCCTACCATACAATGCTTCAAATGGGCTCATTTTTAATGAGGCCTGATACCCATTATTGTAATCAAACTTTACTAAGTGGATATAATCTTCCCACTTTGATGGATTATCTATCACATAAATTCTGAGCATGTCTTCAATGATTCTTTTGGTCCTCTCTATTTTCCCATCTAACTCTGGGTGGTACGTTGTACTGAGATTTAATTTTGTTCCAAATCCTTTGAACAAACCTTCCCAAAAATTAGATGTGAATTTCAGATATGTATCTGAAACAATTTCCTTAGGCACCCCATGTAGCCTAGAAGGTTATTTCATGTACATATTTGTAATATTTGTTTACTTGTGTGTTGTCTTCATAGGAATAAAATGTGTTTCCTTAGTTAATTTATCTACCAGCACCATGATGGAATCATGTTGCTTCACTGTTCTGGGTATATTTGTAATAAAATCAATTGTAACCACTTATCATTTCCACTCAGGAATGGGCAATGGTTTTAGCAACCCCATTGTATGTCTATGCTCTATTTTCACCTTTTGGTATTCTAGACATCTGGCTATGTAATTAGCCACTTCTTTATTCATCCATGGCCAAGAGTATTGTCTTCTTACATCTGTAATTTTCTTCTGATATCCTGGGTTCCCAACATATGGTACATTATGAATTTCCCTTAGCACTATATTTTTCATCTCTCCTGAATTTGGAACATATATCTTCCCTTTTTACACGAGGATTACATCCTCTTTAAACTCATGATAATAAATTTTATGTTGTAAATTGTTTTGTTGTAATGTCTCTTTTATTTTTAGATAATGTTGATATGAATTTGTTGCTTCAAGAATTTTATCTTTTAAATCTGTGTTGAACATGATAATGTATGAATTATGCATTTCATGAGATCTTTTATTGAATGCTTCAACCACCTTATTTTCCTTTCATATGATATGCTCAATTTCAAAGTCATGTTCACTCAGAAATTTCAACCATCTAGTTTGTCTGGTATTTAATGTTGGTTGTCCAAACAAATGATTCATACCACAGTGCTCTATCCTTAGATCAAGTATTCGACCCATAAGGAAATGTATCCACATTTGTAATGCATGAACAATGGCTTCTAATTCCAATTCATGTGTAGCATAATTCTTCTCATGCTTCTTTAGTTTTCTAGACTCATAGAAGACCATATGATTTGTTTGATTAACTCCCTGAGCTCATCCTTGCATCCATCTATGCACACTACAAACTCTTCATTTCGATCTTCAATATTTAATATGGTCCACTTGTCAATATTTCCTTCATCTACTAAAATATTTCATAACACTTGGAAGTCCATTAAAATTTCACTCCCTTCTTTTGCAAAGAAGTGATTGGGCTTGCTATCCTTGAAAACCATTTTATGAATATTTAGTAATAAACTACAAGACCCATAAATGATATTACCTTTGTCACATTTCTTAGAACTAGCCACCCTCTAATGGAATCTATCTTCTCATGATCAACTAATATCCCATCTGTTGAAATAATATGCCCCAAGTGGTGAATATTCTTTTAATAAAATATGCACTTACTTAGATTGGCATACAACTTATACTCTCTCAAAACTTGCAACACCATTCTTGAATTTTTTTCATGCCCTTCTTTTGTATTTTATTATATGAGAATATCATCTAAGAAAACACTGACAAACTTGACCAAGTACTTCCTAAAAACTCCATTCATCAGGCACATGAAAACAGTTGGGGCATTTGATAGTCCAAAAGGCACTATTGCAAATTAATAATGCTCATATCTTTTTATGAATGTTGTATTTTTTGTATCTTGTTCCTTTATCCTCACTTGATGATAACTTTAAATCAAGTCAATCTTGGAAAATATCCATCCACCTTCCAACTGATCAAAAATACCATCAATGCTTGGCAAAGGATATTTTTTCTGTATTGTGACCTTATTCAATCTTCTAAAATCAATACATAGTCTTAAGGTTCCATCCTTATTCTTTCAAAAAAAATAGGGGCTCCCCAAGGTGATGCACTTGGGTGTATATACCCCTTCTACAAAATTTATTCAAGATGCCATCTGCAACTCTTTCAATTCTTGTGTTCCCATTTTGTAAGGTTTATTGGACACTAGGGAAACTCTTGGAACCAAATCAATGTCTCGCTTTACTGGAAATCATGGGATTTCCCCCAAAACATCTTCAAAATATTTCAATATCAGATGGTCTCTGATACTTTCCACTCAATATCTCATTTCCTCTTTCATATGGGCTGCAAACATTTGACACCCCTTATGAAATTTATTTTTCATCTACATGGATTAAATTTCTCTAACAACTACAACTCTCAAAATGCCTTGAATCTTGTTATGTTTCCCCTCTTCATCAAGACAAGTTATTGTCTTGTTGTAACAATATAGGATAGCATGGTGTTTTTCCAACCAATCCATGCCAATTAGGAAATCATATGAACCCAATGGTATGGTGTTCACATATACCTTTGTCTTGAGTCCATTAATGTCTATTGGGAAATCTTTAACCGACTCATTGATATTTCTCTTAGCACCTGTGGATAACTGACCTAACCAATATTTCTTATGCTTACTCCTTTGTAAGTGAAATATTTCAACAATGTTAGAGTTTATGTAACTATGTCTAGCTCCATAATCAATTAAAATTGCTATGGGTTGGTTATCAATCTTACCTTCCATTTCAATCATTAGGGATTGATACTTTCCTTGCTTGTTGTCCAACGCTACATAAATCCTTGGCATGTTTCCTCCCATGTATTCAACTATTGCATCCTCCTAAATGTTATGGAAAGTCCTCATTCTTTCTCCCTTTTTAGGGAAGTCCATATATAGGTGATTTCCATCACATCCCCAACATTGTACAAGTTATTGCCTTGGCCTTTTCCCAAATGAAACTATTTTCTTGTGCTCATTTTGGGTTGACTATCCTTGTTGATTTTCTTGGGAGTTGTTCTTGTAAAAGGGTGGTTTAAAACCTTTCTTCCTTTGATCCCTCTTCCCTTTCATATTTTCATTTCAATCTATTTGGAAGACTGGTGTTATGATAGAACACCTTAAAAACGATAAACAAAATCAATGAATTACAATCCACTTCAAGGGGGAAACCTCATTTTACAATAAATCCAATTCAAAATACAATATTATATGATATAATATGATATTGATACTAGATATAATTGGTGTTGGTTATCTATCTCTCTCTTCCTACTTATTAGGCTAACCCAGGTTCATATCTGATCAGCTTCGAACAAATCCATCTAAAACTATCCCGCCCCCCTGGTAAACCAAAAGGCAACACAACACATAGAGTGTACTATGTAGTCTCACCTGAGATAGTTCTATGGGTGAATGCAATGCTCATATTCTTGCAATCTAGGAAATAGTGGGGATCTGAGATTGTGATTCATCTTCTTAAGACTTGATCTAGTTCTTTCTATTCTTCTATTATTCATTCACATGTTAATTCTATGCATGCATTCTAATAGATATAACATATAACAAATCTCACATAATTGTCCATTCATCCATCCATAGTCAAACTACTTGCAGAAGGGAAACATGCAATCAATCACCTCACATGACACAGATATTACCGTGGTTCACTCTCTCATGGGGTATGTCCACAAAGATATGGATCTTAGGCTCTTTTATTATGGTTATGTAATATATGGTGCCACACATGCTACCACTCCATTCATACAATCAAAAATAGACTCTTCTATGCCTTTACCACCTTTTTCCCTACTTGGTTCTTCATTTCTGCAACAGTCTTGATCTTCTCTGGAAGTGACATTGTCCTCTGTCACTGCTTAACATCTGCCATTGTTGCGTGCAATTTATCTTCTCGCCCTTGTATCTCTTGTAGGATCCCATCCTCTAGTATCTATTATTACACATTATTTTCATCACCCCTATGACCATTAATGATGTACACCTATCCTTTGTCTTTAAAATGATCAATGGATTGAATCCTTGAAGAAAAATGAAGACACATTTTTCCAGAAAGATGAAAATTATCTTTTCCTTTGTAAAAACCTTATAAAAATGGATCGTCACACCTTGCTCAATGTTAAGGGTGTGACGATTTAGGATCAACGCATGTTACACCACAGTGGCCTATTACGTTGTCCCATTTTTCTCAGTGTTAAGGGTGCAATGATATTTTTTATGAAGAAAAAGAGCATCTTCTCGATGTTTCTAGAATAGAAGCTTCGAGGGTGAGGTGGCCTCCGATCAGTTTGGATTTGAGTCCCATCCCTATTCTTGTGGTATCATCCTAACCTCCTCACCATATCCTTTTCAGATTATAGAAGGAGGGGAGTTCTCATGGGGAAAGTTAGCTTTTGGAATGGTTAGAGAATTTTTGGAACTTCAACTTAGTTATAGAGATTCAGCTAATGAGATATTAGTCTAGCCAGGAGTTTGGATTAGATTCAGCTATAGATAATTCATATGAAGTGTTTGGGCCTATGTTGGCTATGATATTTTCTTTGTCAAGATAGATTGTGAGTGAATTTCAAATCTATAGTCTCAAAAACCATGGAGAAGAAGTGTGTGGGAAGCATGGAATTTTTGGAAGGAACCTGACAACATCAAGGCATCTGGTTGTATATCTCTTCCACATTATTTAATATAGATATACTTTTTCTTTCCTATATGAAAGTTATTTATCCATATTGTATGATTCCTTGATCACGTACACAATTTCATATCAAGTAGACTCTGTTGTTATTGTCTTCGTTGGATTTTGTTTCTTTGCAGATACTTCTCCATAAGGCTTGTGACAGAGTTGGGATCAAGTTGGTGAGGTTGGGTCTACAACATTTAAAATTTATGTTTCGAATCCTCTTCTTATTTGATAACTGAAATATAAGGAAATTTTAGTATACTGTCTTGTTTTTTTCTAGTTTCGAGGTGAAAGTAGTGAGATTAGTTTGTGTCTTTAGTTACCAATTTGTCCAATAGAAAATTTCCAACTCCACTTAGGAACATATTGTTTTCCTAGAATTCTTGTTTCCTTTCTTTTCTTCTTGAGTTTCTGATTTTTTGAGTCGCTGGGAGATCCAGTCTGACTCAATGGTTGTTGAATTCACTGAAAAACTTTCATTGTTTTTTAATTTTCCCATATTTTAAGTGTTTGACGACATCATCGTATTTTACTATTTTCTATCCTGCGTCGAGCAGGGATTATTGCACTGTGTTATTCTGATATCCTGTGAAGATTGTGTGAAAAAATATTTTTTTATGGTTTTCCCTTGCCCAGATATTAGATATGGTTTTGGAGTGATTTTTTGGGTTTGATTATGGTATGTTTACAGTCTTCTTGATATATTTGAATATGCTTTTGGCCATTATTTTCTTTGTTTTAGCGTGTTTTCTTTTGAAAGATTTGGTCTCTTGTTTTGACTGTCTTTTATTTACAAAGCATTGTTTTTCTTTAGAAATATTTAGTGGAAGAACTTATTTTTCTTTTAGTTGAATAGTTTGTGTTAAAAGAGAAAAATAATTTGGGTTGCTTTGTTGTTAAATATATTTTCTATTTCCTTTAGCTATATTTGAAACAAAAAAAAAAAAATTCTTGCTTTGCATTAGATTGGGGGCATATTTTCATTTGAAGTAGCGAAATTGCATGGTTTTTGGAATTTTTTGGTGTACAGTCTCTTTGGCTAATTTCTTAAAGATCTTGATATTGGTGAGTTTAATAAAATTTTGGGACATTGTGCATCTGGGAATGATAAACGTTTTCTCCTTATCGTAATGTAGATTTCATCGAAGTGAAATATTTTCATCTTCATTTCTTTGCATAAGTTTAGAGTCAGTCAAAACATCATTTAGTCCACACCATTTTCCTCTTGAGTAACAAAAACTTTATAAAATTTACACGTTAATTAAAATCTACCTAGAAACTTTTATTTCTAGGGCTCTTTTCAACCTACATTAGATTAGTTGTAGGGATTTGGAATGGGTGTGAAAAAATAACTTTCCAAAAATATCAAACAGACATGGAATCTTGTGCTAGGGAGAGGTAAATCCACTTATTATATTTTGTCCTAGGAATCCCTTCTCACACAAGGGTCAATCATGAGGTCTCATTAAGGCCAACAAAGTTACTAACCCTACTTTGTTGGTCCTAGTGTAGTGGTTTCACGTATTATTGGGGGTCACTTGAGAAAAAAACCCTGTGTGGGCCTTCTCAATTCAATTTTGGGCTCAGTTACCCTGCCCTTGTCTGTATATTGGACTATCGATTGTTTCCCCATGAATCATTGTTGTATTTGGTAACATTAGTGGCCTTGTATTTAGGGTAATACATGAGGTGACTGTGAAGGGGAAGTCTTCACTGTACCTGGAATCAACATTGTCCAAACTCACTCAAGCTCCTTGGAGGGTAAATCCATGTTTATTGTGTGGAAGCTTGCACCAAGGCATAAGTCTATTAAGCAGGTCATCAACATAATGTTTCCACCTACTCTATCTTAGCCCCTTCTTACATTGTTCCTACGACATTGGATTTCATCACCAACTAGTACGTTCATTGTGAGAAGGTTTTGTTTGTTTGTTTGCTTCCTAAATTTTTTAGCGTGTGTTTCTTTTTATCTCTTATAGGCCTTAGGTTGGATCCATGTTTATGGTGTCAGTTCCCAAAACGACCAATGAACCAACCCATGCTTTGGGGGAACCTCTTTTTTTTACTTCTTACATAAATGTTGGTCCTCCTTACATCACTACTTTGAGCCTTCCAGGTCTCACAATTGGATTACCAGTATGGTTGTTTTCTGCTCTGGTAATCCTGAATGCAGCAAGTGCTTCAGTTGTAAGCACTTCCCCCCAAGAACATCAATCTCTTATTGATCCTTCACCTTCTTCACCAGTAATATCTTCTTTGCCTTCTTCACTTACAAGGCCTTCTTACATTTCATCTTCTTCATCGAGTGAAATCTTTGAAGCTAGTAACCCAGTGGATAAGAAGAAGAAGAAAAGGAAGATTAAGAATAAGAAAAATAATAAAGCGTCCAGAATTCCAACCACTTCCAGACATATTGGAAATAAATCGGTTACTGATAATCATGTTGGGAGTGTTGATGATGCCAAGATCACCCTAACAACCCGTAATCTCAAGTACCCTTGAAGGATTTGTAAATAAAGTAGGGCACTTGGGCTAAAACCCCCTCCATTTTTCATTTCTATAAAAATTATAGATAAAATAGCCCATTGTTGCCTAATTGACGGCGCTTCGGTTCCAAGCATAATGTCGAAAATCATCATGGAAGAGTTAGGCTTATCCTGTACTAATGAAAATTCTAGAAGCATTCTCTCCTATAAAATTCTACAGTATTCAACTATAGGTGAAATCAAAGACGTGACTTTAGTTCTATGCGCACATCCTGAAATAAGGACAACCCTCAACTTCCAAATAATTGACATTCTAGTTAGTAACTATTCTATCATCTTAAGAAGAGACTAGCAAACCTTGAGAGGTGGATATATTTCACTTGATGGGACACACTTATCCATTACTTAGAATGGAAAGAATATTATAGTCCTAAGGGAAGGAAGAATCTCACCATACATAGAGAGCATTCCATACATTAATGTAAACTATGTCGAGGAAGACTTAGGAGTGTACTCCATCTTTGCGAATGAGGGTGACACTGCCCTAGAAGATGGTATGTGTAACACACACTTCAATGGCTCATGCTCCAATGAAGGTAATGGAGATGGAATTATATTATACTCACCTCTAGGTAAAATTCACAACTTTTCTTATAGGTTAGAATTTTCTTGCACAGCACAGCAAGAAAAAATCCAGTGCAACACCAATGGGTGAAGAAGAATACTGAACCACATAAGTAGTTTGATGCATGAAAAGAAAAGGAAACATTCAAGGAGGAAAGAAAAGAATTTCTTAAGAAAAATATTGCATCTACATCAACTGCGCAACACACTCAGGATGTACCAATGTATGAAATGCCCTTCTCAATGGACCACACCAGTGAAGCACAAACTGTAGAGTAAGTAAGTAACATTAAAAAAATTATGCAATGTTGTGTTAAGTTATTAAAGGACCCATCAGCTATCAACATCTTACAAAATATTCTAGAAACATGTAACACATGGGTAGAAGGGAAATTAGAGCATAAAATAGTCAATCATATCCATAAAATAATAAGGACAAGTAGGGAATTTAGATTAAAAGCTAATAATGGGGACTTCAATATGGGTGATATTATACTTGACTTGGGCTCTAAAGTAATTTTTTTACCTAAGAAGACATGGCAGTGTATGGGAGAACCCACACTGGGCTATTCACTTATCCAATTGAAACTAAAAAATCAACACAGAGTTTTACCAATTGGAGGGATTAAAGGTGTGACAGTAGATTTGGATAGAGTGTGAATTATGGTAGACTTTTAAGTAATAGAGATAGTATATGTCACAACACATTATCCAAAATTTCTTGGATTAGATTGGGAATTTGATAACTAGACCATAATCAAACTAAAAACAAGGAAAATGATGTTTGAATCAGGTGAATATAGAGTAAATGCACCATTATATCCTTCATAAGGACAAAGGTTTGTAGAACCCACTTGTTTTGATTTGAAGGAAATAAACTGGTTGTACAGAACCACCGCGCAAGAAGAATATTATGTCAACCCAACTACAGATGGGGTACTCAGTTGGAGAAGCATCACATCATCTGATTTCAACTTAGATACAAGGTTGGAGAGCTGGAAATGATGATTACATGAAGTTTTCACAAGAAGGTGTGCAAGAATAGACCACACAGTAAGATGGTTTGGTGCATAAATAAGAGAACCTCCCAGTTTTCATGGGGTAAATGAATTAGGGGAATTTCTGAAAAAATATGAAGAGGAAGTATTATAAAATCAAAGAATATTATCCCTATATATTGCACTCAAGGCCACACCTGCAAGATGGTGGGGTGCACACAAAGAAACAATTCAGAACTGATACCAATGTAAATGGTTACTAGGCATTAGATTTGA
>ML795255.1:110997-160855 GCA_009831015.1 Picea engelmannii
TTAATGGCCTAAAGCCGACATAAATAAAATAACATTACTAATCTAAATTACAACTAATGGCCTAAAGACAACATAAATAAAATAACATTACTAATCTAATATGCCCCAATTAAGTGGTAATGAGCCAATATTAGGGCTTAACAAAGAATGGCATAATCACTTCATCCATACATTGGAAGGAATCCCAGAGAACTGGTATGTAGACCAAGAGATGTGCAGAGGCACTACAAAATAGATAACATTACAACATAACTTTGTAGTAACTTTCTCATTTGAACATGAGAACCCCAACATTGATTAAACATTGAAGCATATAAGAGGTGTGATATTTATTGATGAACCAAAGGTTGAAATCATGACTTAATATCAACAACAAAATATACATAAAATCAAAGAACTACTATCATGCTATCATGTTGAAGAGGAAGCACCAGATGAAGATGACCCACGCAACATTTAAATCACAAAAATTGAGGGATAAAGAGAGGTGGAAGGTCCATATTTGGAGTAATAAGTATTTGTTGCACCAATAAAAGTGAATAAAGTCAACATTGGGACAACCGACAATACTAAAATGGCAATTATTGGAGACTATTGGGATGAACAAATAGTAGAAATAATAACAGAGTTACTGTGTGAATACAATGACCTATTCCCAACGACCTTTACAAAGATGAAAGGCATATCAGAAGAGATAGGAGAGATGAAAATACCTCTCAAACCTGAGGCAAGACCTGTCAGGTAGAGACCTTACAAAAATTAGAAGTAGAAATTGACCTATTGTTGGAAGATGGTATCATAGAAACAATAGAGGAATATGAATGGATAATTCCTATGGTAGTTCAAGAAAAGAAACAAGGGGTGATAAGGATTTGTGTAGATCTGAGGAAACTTAATGATGTTTGTTTACATGACCCTTTCCCTACCCCTTTTACATATGAGATCTTAGCGAATGTGGGAGGCTCGGAAGAATATTCATTTACATATGGATTCCCAAGCTACCATCAGATCAAAATAGCTTTAGAGCATAGGTATAATAATATTTTTTCTACAAAATGAGGGTCCTACCAATATATAGTCATGCCATTTGGGCTGAAGAATGAACCAACCATATTTTCAAGAGTAGTCATAGTTGCTTTTAAGGAATTCATACATCAATTTATAGAAGTATATCTGGATGAATGGACTATATATAGTTTGTTAAAGGACCATGTACAAGTATTAAGGCTAATGTTATAAAGATGTAGGCAATGTCATATATCATTAAACATCAAGAAATGCATTTTTGGGACACCTTTTGGAATATTGTTGGGACATATAGTGTGTAAACAAGGCTTACTAGTATATCCTACCAATATTGCAGTCATTGTAAACTTACCACCACCAAAGTCATTACACCATTTGAGAGAAACATTGGGACATACATATTATTACAAGAAATTCATAAAGGAGTATGCGTAGATTACTGTGCCAATGGAAACATTGTTAAAGAAGGATGTCAGATTCTTGTGGAATGAGGACTATCAACAAGGGTTGGACACCTTAAAAGAAAATATGGTCACAACATCTATCCTGGTATTCTGATATTGGGAAAATACATTTCATGTGCATGTAGATGCATCAACCATAACACTTGGAGAAATTATGGTGTAGCCAGGAGCAAGCGAATTAGACCATCTTATAGCCTTTGCAGGTATAAAATTATTATAATCATAGCATAATTACAACACCACAGAAAGAGAAATCCTATCCATGGTATATGCACTACAGAAGTTCAAGCACTACTTACTAGTTAAACACTTTAAGATGTTCACAAACCATTATTCCCTCAAATATCTAGTCAACAAGGCAGTGTTGGGACAGATAATCTATAGATGGATATTGTTATTTCAAGAATTTTATTTCAAAGTGATAGTCAAACTAGGGAAGTTGAATGCAGGAACTGATAACCTATCAAGGGTAACTAATGGAGAAAAACCTAACAACTTGGAAGAAAACTTCCATGATGCACATTTATTTTCAGTATAGGTAATTGATGAATACTTTGTTGATATCATTGAATACTTAAGTACTAGGATTGCACAAAAGAAAAATTGGTAGTCATAGTTGTAGACTATAAACTTATTACATGACACTTATATAAGATGGGGACAAATAGAATTTTGAGAAGGTGTCTATTAGAGAATGAAAGGCCTATAATTTTGGCAAAACCTCATGAAGGTATAGCCACAGGACACTATGCAGGAAAATATATTGAGCATAAGGTATTTCACGTAGGATTATGGTGGACAACAATCCATAGAGATGCCAAGGAATATTGCCTGAAATGTGATGTCTATGAGAGGGTTTGAAAACCCAACAGAAGGGATGATATGCCTCTAAGACCACAAGTAACTTTGTAGGTATTTGAAAAATTGGAAATAGACTTTGTTGGACCAATCAATCCACCGGAAAAAAATATCAAGAGATAGATATATGATTGTTGTGACTAAATAATTAAAAATATGGGCAGAAGCAACACGAGTCAAAGATTGTTGTGCAGAGACAACAACACACTTATTTTGTGAGCAAGTGATCACCATATTTAGATGTCCAAGGATTTTGATGACTGACTAAGGAACTCACTTTATCAACAGTACCATCAGGGATATGACTATGGAGTTTGAAGTCTATCACCATAAAGTACACCATACCATCCTTAGACAAATATAATAGTAGAAGATTTCAATAATATCTTGGAAAATTCTTTGACAAAGATCTGTAATGTCAACAGGGATGATTGGGACTTGGAAATGCAAACAATACTATGGGAATATAGGACCATGGGTAAGAATTTGATAGGACATACACCATTCAGATTGTTGTATGGGAAGGAAGCAGTTGTTCCATTAGAATTTATGGTACCCAGTGTGTGTGTAGCAGTAATTACCAACATGACAAAAATATGTATACTAAAGGAAAGGTTAAATCAACTAATGGAGATGGAAGAGGATAGGATTCTAGAAGGATTTCACCAGGAAGTGCAGAAAGAAAGAGAAAAATACCAGCATGACATACATATTAAGAAGAAGATTTTTAAGGAAGGAGACCTAGTCCTACTCTATGAAAGTAAAGTTTCTCAACATCCTAGTAAGTTTAGAATACATTTTCTAGGGCCATGTGAAGTAAATACTGTCACAGATAGAGTATTTGTGCTGCTAAAGGATTTGGGAGGAACATAAATCAAAGGAATGATCAACGGTAGTCGACTAAAAATGTATAAGGATATTCAACCTCCTAACCATTAAAAGTTACAACGTAGTGAGGAAGGCATGTATATAGTGTACTATAGAAGAAGTTAGGAAATAAAAATGACAAAAACTAAAAAGTTGAAAAGAAAGAAAATACACTAATATTCAGAAATGTCATGCCCAGATATACTGTAATTGGCACGATGAAAAGAAAAAGTGTTGCACTCATCATATGGTTGTATGAGAGAAAAATATTGCACACTGAGGAAAATTCACAAAAGAAATGCATGACACACTGAAAAAGTGCAGTGCACCCGAAAAAGGGCCAACGGTTGCAAAACCAAAAAATGGTTGTTAGGGAAAAAAGGCATGAATTGGGGAATTTATGGAATTGAATGAAGTGTATTTGAAAAGCTTCAAGACATTAATAACAACCAAATAATATTATCCGAGAAGATTTATGAAAATAATGACGCCCTCTATAAATTGGAAACGTGGGCCTAACAAGACTTAATGTTGATTTTCAAAGTCGTGAAGCTAAAGACGGGAGGAGAACAAGAGAATACAGATATTAAAAGAAGCCTCAAATCAATCCAAAAAGAAATAATTTCTCATGATGGCACCTCCAAATATTGGTGCACCAAGCGAAACAACACACAAAACATGCAGTAGTCTCTAGTCACCACAAGAAACCATTGAGGAAGATAAGGAAACTACACATAGGAAGGGAATCATCAATGTCGACACAATTCCCTTGCCACATGTCAAACCAGTGAGTGCCACACTGGTAGAGGAAGAATAAAAATCCCTGACAATGGTTGGGATGGAGATTGACTCCCACGACAATGCATAGGGTCATGCACCAATCACCACAAGAAACCCACAACAACCTGTGAGGGTCGAAGCATCCCACAGAACAAATGGGGATGATAGTGAGTAGACAAATTCTGAAGCAACGAGACCAAAAAATGTTGTAGGTTCCATGCAACAGAAGGAAGGACAAGGGGAAGATATTACAGGGAATCCAGAGTCGGACGGGGAAGAGAGATAGCTAGAGGTTGGGACCTCCATCGCGTTGGTAAGAAGAAAGGGAAAACAACCCATAATACGGTCCCCTCACAAGAATATCGATGCCTCAATTATGCTACAACACATTCCAAAGGGGTTGTAAGGAACACAAACTCTACTGGGGTGCATGGAAAGGCTAAGATACTCAGACCACGATGTGGCCAACACCAAAAAATTCCCATAATTTGTGTAGAAAATATACATGGAGAGCCTAGGCATAGGGCCATTTGGAGACCCAATACTACAACCAAAGTAGTGGGAGGCAGGTTTGGAAAACATGAGGATTTTGAACTTGTTGGATATTCCCCACTTAAGCAAGGAGAAAGACGTGAATAATTGTGTCAAGCAATTGATGGAATTCCTCCACGGAGGGTTCTTATGGTTGAAATAACCTGTATCCATCAATGTATAACTCATCGCATTCATCATAGGCCTACCCTAAAATGATGAGAGTCCCATGCAATACCTGAATGACAAGACAAAGGAAAAGGCTCTCGCCAAAGAAATGAAGAAGACATACAGGATAGAGAGAGGCTTGTACAGGATTATCATCAAGAGAATTAGTGACACCTTCACCAGGATCGAAACAAAACTTATGGCATGAGAATTTCTACAAAAATGCTGCAAGGAAGAGGTCCTTGTAGGGGTTGTCGCAGCTGCAACTCAGTCTACAAATGACACCATGCTCAGCTGGGCCCCATATCTACTGAACATGTTCCTCGATGACTTCAAGGATAGATAGTACATGGGAACAAAGCTCCACTTTTCCTATCTATTGATTATGATAGCACTATCAGGTGTGAGGAGCCTCCATATTCTTATTTTTGTGATAGAATAGGCCAATAACACACAATGCAGTACACATCCATGGGATGCACATCGGATCCCAAGAGAAGAAGTGGCAACGTGATTACCTTTGCACGATATCTCAGTGATATCCAGGAAAACATATCCAACACCTGGAGGATCACTTCGGAAGTGGTCGTGAAGTATCAAGGCATAGCCATATTTAGGACCATGCACCACAATATGTGGATCCAAGCACGTAGGGATCCATCAAAAGGATGGATACAACTTTTATTCTCCATCAATGTAGAGGAAGTTGAAATGGTGATGCGAGACTGGAAGGACACCTGGAAGATCCTAGTCCTCACCAAGGAAATCCTAAAGGGAAAGGAAGTAGAATCAAGATCATCCAAGACACCTACAGGAGATAATGATGTGCCCAAAAAGCTAAGACACCAGTGGAATCCTAGTCAGAAGCCAACGCAACAAAAGAAGGGTAGTTCTCCAAAGAAGTATGGACAATCAGGAAAGAAGGACATTGCCTTGTCGCAGGAAGAAAAAGGAAGGGGGGAAACAACAACATAGGAAACCCTTTTGGCTTCCAATCCACAAGAAACAAGGCCACCAAAGTAGCCAATCATACATAAATGAGAGTTGTGCAAGAAGGACAAGGTCCATATGCATATATATGAGTACACAATTACCAAGGATGATGTCTATTGTTTTGTAGAGAGAGTATAGGATTGTGAAATAGAGGATTTTGAAGAGGCCAAACAACAAATGGGAATGATACATAATGAGTTGGCCGATATCAGGTAGGTCCTAGAACAAATACAAGTAGCCCAAAGGTAGGAAAATGGAACATAACCCATCCCCTCAGCAACAGAAGTAGAGAAAAGGACCATGTAAAATGAAGAATACACCATCCAGACCATATGGTAGGCGAGTCCAATATTTAAAGTAACAACATATATATTGTAGATGGATAAGGCCATAGCTGAGACACCACTGAAATATATAGAACATGTACAGTTGGTACTAGAAAATATACCAATAAAGGCATTGTACAAACTTCAAGTTAGTGTCACGTAGGAAGTGTAATCATGCACAAGGAAATATGCAGCATAATTGAAGGAAACTATGAATGGCAAGGATGCCCTAAAACCGGTGTTCGAGCAAGTAAATATCAATACAAAAGAAAAGAAAAAATGCGTAGATAATCTAGAGCAGAAGATGAAGGAATTTTTTACAAGGATTCCAAGAAGCACACAGGAATCCATGAGAAATGTGGAATAATAGATCCAAATCATCGCATAGACGCTTGATAACTACAAGGAGATCAAGGAGCTTAAAGAAAAATTAACCCCAAATACTCCTCTGGAAGTTCTGGCTGAAAGGGAACAACAGGCAGTTTTGCAAGTGGAAATGATGGATAAAGAAGTTGAAAAGGTCACACAATTGTTTTATAAGACTGTGCAACTATGGACAATGCTGGAAGAATATGATAGGATCCAAAAACTAGATTAGAAAGAGGAGGTAATCAACACTTCAATCCAAGAGATGAAATAGAGGAAAATTTCCATGAGCATCACAGAGCGAGTGAAGGGCACACAAGACATGAAGACCCTATAGGCAGAATTGAAGACTGCACAGAATAATAAGCAGGCAAGGCTATCCCAATTAGAACCTCTTCAAGAGAAATCAATGCAAATAATTGTGAAACTAGAGAAGGAGAAGACGAGAATGGCTTAGGATCATTTTGAGAGTGAAAAATATCCCAAGGATCATATCACAGCGCAACAAGTAGAAGATCTCACAAAGAAATTTGTACAAGGCAGAGAAAAAGGGCAAGAGTTTGAATGGAAATTACACATCTTGGTAGAGGTTTTTCAGGGAGAACGCACCACATGAGTGGCTCGGGATGGGCCACATGTCACTTTTTGGGGCCTTTTCGGCATAGGCCTATTTTGAGAAGAATTATTTTGAGTGCAAGCCTAATTTTGGAGAAGAACAACTGGCAGGAAAAGCAACATGCATGAGGAAAAGAAGCACGCATGAGGAAAATATGCATGCATGAGGAAAAGAATCATGAAAGAACTTGAGCATTGTAGTCACCCATAAAGCTATCTCAGGTGAGACTGTGTAGTGCACTCTGTGCATTGTGTTTCCTACTGGTTTACTAGGAGGGCCGAGAGTTTTAGAGGGTTTTTTTGGAAACCTATTGAGATCTAAACCTGGGTCAACCCTAGAAGAGAAAGAGGAATAATAAGCGAACATAGTGCAACTCACACAAGTGTTCACTCTTTAGGCATAATAACTTGGCTCTTCAATATTCATCTCTGAAGCACTCCAAAATGCCCCAACATGCTCCTGAATTTCCCCAGCCTTCTTTCTCTATCTCTGGTGTTCTCTTCTCTACTCTTAGCTTGTTTCTTCTAAAACTCAATGTATAAAAACTTCTTGTAACTTCCCATACAAATTTCCTCTCCCTTTGGATTTATTTCATAAATTTCACACTTCCCTAAGATGATTGTACTCAACCCCCATGCTCCCAATAACTATGGCATAGGACTTCCCACACCCACCCTATTACATGAGTTTAATGATTGGGCTCTCATACACTCAAACATAAATTAAAAGTTATCCTAATGATAATAAAATTCTGGAAATCGGTTAAATTAATACCCATAATTAATTTCCCCCTCTAAAACCTCTTAGAAACTCTAATATATAATGGAAAACTCATCCCCCATCTCTGTCTAGTATATCCCCTGCAACTGGTATCACATTTTCTTTATTTAAAAATAGAAAATACATTCGCATATTACAACACTTGGACATAGCCACATTCATATCTACATTATGAATAAATTAAACTAGGGATTATAGTGTGGAAATTACATTCTCCCTCCCCTACAATTATTCATTGTCCTCAAGTCACAAGTCCATGCCGAATACATATAAAAATTTACATCACATTACAATATTCTGAAAATAAAACCAATTTTTGCAATTTTACCCTCCAATAGCAATCACAACCAAACTATCATATTCTCTCAAAATATTGACCTAAGGAATGTGACCCTTTCATTTTTCCCAATCCATTAGGATGCACCATTATTTTATCAAGGTTGTCATGATAGGTGACCATAATTCTGAGATGTGTTTTCAGAACTCTAGCTACCCAAAAATGGAGTCTTGCATTATCAATTTCCATTTTCTTCAAAATTGACAAAACATTGTGGGTATCCCTCCTATATAGTTTCTTCATCCTCCCATGTTTCATCTTCAGGATCGTAGTAGTTCCATTAGACCTTTATTATCCCTATGGATTCGTTCCTTATCACTTTGAAATTCCATTCCAGGATGTGTACTGGTTCCACCTAGAAATCCCCTTCATTTTCCACCTAGATCACAGTCCAATCAATTATGCGGTTAGAGTTAGGAACATATTTCTTTAATAATGACACATGAAATTCGTTGTGCACTCTCATGGATGCATACAATTCTATCATGTATGAAAATCACCCTATCTTTTCTAATATTTCAAAAGGCCCACAATATCTTGATGCTAACTTTTGGAAGAAATCCAATCTTAGACAATGTCTTTTCTCTTTCACTTTTAGAAAAACATGTTCTCCCACTTTAAAATATCTAAAAAAAATCTTTTTGTCTACATAAAATTTCTCCCTATGTTGGGAAGCCTTTAAATATTCCTAGTATTTTTCATCTTCTCTTCCCTATCTCTCAACAAATATGGCCCAATAAAAGCTCTGTTTATTGGGTTATCCCATGTCACTGGTGTATTACACTTCCTACCATACAATGCTTCAAATTGAATCATTTTTAATGAGGCCTGATACCCATTATTTTAATCAAACTTTAATAAGTGGATATAATATTCCTACTTTGATGGATTGTCTATCACATACATTTTGAGCATGTCTTCATTGATTTTTTTGCTCCTCTGTATTTTCCCATCTAACTCTAGGTGGTACATTGTACTAAGATTTAATTTTGTTACAATTCCTTTGAGCAAACCTTCGCAAAAAATAGATGTGAATTTCGGATATGTATCTGAAACAATTTCCTTAGGCACCCCATGTAGCCTAGAATCTTATTTCATGTAGATCTTTGTAATATTTGTTTTCTTGTGTGTTGTCTTCACAAGAATAAAATGTGTTTCCTTATTTAATTTATCTACCACCACCATGATGGAATCATGTTGCTTCACTGTTTTGGGTATATTTGTAATAAAATCAAGTGTAATCACTTCTCATTTCCACTCAGAAATGGGAAATGGTTGTAACAACCCCATTGGATGGCTATGATATGTTTTCACCTTTTGGCATTCTAGAAATTTGGCTATGTAATTAGCCACTTCGTTATTCATCCCTGGCCAAAAGTATTGGCTTCTTACCCCTGCAATTGTTTTTTGATATCATGGGTTCCCAACATATGGTACATTATGCATTTTGCTTAGCACTATTTTTTTCATCTCTCCCGAATTTGGAATATATATCTTCCCTTTTTACATGAGGATTACATCCTCTTTAAACTCATGATAATTAATTTTATGTTGTAAATTGTTTTGTTGTAATGTCTCTTTTATTTTTAGATAATGTTGATATGAATTTGTTGCTTCAAGAATTTTATCTTTTAAATCTATGTTGAACATGATAATGGATGAATTGTGCATTTCATGAGATCTTCTACTAAATACATCAGCCACCTTGTTTTTCTTTCATACGATATGCTCAATTTCAAAGTCATATTCACTCAGAAATTCCAGCCATCTAGTTTGTCTACCATTTAATGTTGGTTGTCCAAACAAATGATTCATACCACAATGGCCTATCCTTAGCTCAAATATTCGACCCATAAGGCAATGCATCCAAATTTTTAATGCATGAACAACAACTTCTAATTCCAATTCATGTGTAACATAATTCTTCTCATGCTTCTTTAGTTTTCTAGACTCATAACATACCATATGATTTGTTTGAACAACTCCACAAGCTCATCCTTGCATGCATTTGTGCACACTACAAACTCTTCATTTCGATCTTCAATATTTAATATGGTTCCACTTGTCAATATTTATTTCATCTTCTAAAATATTTCATCACACTTGGAAGTCCATTAAAATTTCACTCCCTTCTTTTTCAAAAAAGTGCTTGGGCTTGCTATCCTTAAAAACCATTTTATGAATATTTAGTAATAACCTGCAAGACCAATAAATGATATTACCTAAGTCACATTTCTTGGAAGTGGCCACCCTCTAATGGAATATATCTTCTAGGGATCAACTAATATCCCATCTGTTTAAATAACGTGCCCCAAGTAGTGAATATGTTTTTAATAAAATATGCACTAATTTATATTGGCATACAACTTATGCTCTCTCAAAACTTGCAACACCATTCTTGAATTTTTTTCATGCTCTTATTTTGACTTTGAGTATATGAGAATATCATCTAAGAAAATAATCACAAACTTGTCCAAGTACTTCCTAAACACTCCATTCATCAGGCACATGAAAATAGTTGTGGCATTTGATAGTCCAAAAGGAACTATTGTAAATGTTATTGCACCTTCCAACTGATCAAAAATATCATCAATCCTTCTAAAATGATATTTTTTCTTTATTGTGGCCTTATTTAGTTTTCTAAAATAAATGCATAGTATTAAGGTTCCATCATTCTTATTTCAAAAAGAACAGGGGCTCCCAAAGGTGACACACTTGGGTGTATATACCCCTTCTGCAAAAGTTCTTCAAGATGCCATCTGCAACTCTTTCAATTTTGGTGTGCCCACTCTGTAAGGTGTCTTGGACACTAGGGAAGCTCTTGGCACCAAATCAATAGAGAAATCAATATCTCTCTTTGGTGCAAATCCTAGGATTTCCCCCAAAACATCTTCAAAATGTTTCAATATCAGATGGTCTCCAATACTTTCCACTTAATATCTTGTTTCCTCTTTCATATGGGCTACAAACATTTGACACCCATTTCATAAATTCTTTTTCATCTACATGGATTAAATTTCTCTAACAACTACATCTCTCAAAATGCCTTCAATATTGTTTTGTTTCCCTCCTTCATCGACACAACTTATTGTCTTTTTGTAACAATATAGGATAGCATGGTGTTTTTCCAGCCAAACTATGCCAATTAGGCAGTCATATGAACCCAATGGCATGATGTTCACATATACCTTTGTCTTGATTCCATTCATGTCTATTGGGAAATATTTAACCAACTCATTGATCTTTCTCTTAGCTCTTGTGGATAACTGACCTAACCAATATTTTTTATGCTTACTCCTTTTCAAGTGAAATATTTCAACAATGTTAGAGTTTATGTAACTATGGCTAGCTCCATAATCAATTAAAATTTCTATGGATTGGTTATCAATCTTACCTTCCATTTCAATCATGGGGGATTGATACTTTGTTTGCTTGTTGTCCAAGGATACATAAATCCTTGGCATCTTTCCTCCCATGTATTTAACTATTGCATCCTCCTAAATGTTATGAAAAGTCCTCATTCTTTCTCCCTTTTTAGGGAATTTTGTATATAGGTGATTTCCATCACATCCCCAACATTGTAAAAGTTATTGTCTTGGCCTTTTCCCAAATGAATCTATTTTCTTGTGCTCATTTTGAGTTGACTATCCTTGTTGATTTTATTGGTAGTTGTTATTCTAAAAGGGTGGTTTAAAATATTTATTCCTTTGATCCCTCTTCCCTTTCATCTTGTCATTCCAATCTACTTGGAAGACTGGTGTTATGATCCAAAGACTTAAAAATGATAAACAAAATCAATGAATTACAATCCACTTCAAGGAGGAAATCTCATTTTACAATAAATCCAATTCAAAATACAATATTATATGATATAATATGATCTTGATACTAAATGTACTTGGTGTTCGTCATATCTCTCTCTCTTCCTACTTCTTAGGCTGACCTAGGTTTAGATCTGAACAACTTCCAACAAATCCCTCTAAAACTGTTGGCCCTCCTAGTAAACCAGAAGGAAACACAACACATAGAGTGTACTATGCAGTATCACCCAAGATAGTTTTATGGGTGACTGCAACTCTCATATGCTTGCAATCTAGGAAAGAGTGGGGATTTGGAATTGTGATTTAGCTTCTTAAGCATTGATCTACTTCTTTCTATTCTTCTATTATTCATTCACATGTTAAGTATATGCATGCATTCTAACACATATAACATATAACATATATCACAGAATTATCCATTGATCCATCCATAGTCTAACTACTTATAGAAGGGAAACATGCAATCAATCACAGCACATGACACATATATTACCATGGTTCACCCCCTTCTAAGCTACGTCCATGAAGATCTGGCTCTTAGGCTCTTTTATTATGGTTTTGTAATATATGGCACCACACACGCTACCACTCCATTCATAAAATCACAAATAGACTCTATGAACTTTATGAGGCTAACTAGATAGCACTTGGCTCCTGAGCCTCCGCTCTAACCCTCAAGGTATAGTTACTTGACTCTCCTACAACTCAACAACTTACCAAATTTGTATTAGATATTACAGTTGTCTCCTTTGTCGAACATTACAAAACTTAGCACCCTCTTCCCTAGACCTCTTAGGTACTTCTATATACTAATTCTCATATCAATAGTTGTTACATTATCTTACAAAAACTCTAACCATAATGTGGTTAGGTTTTTTTGAATTCACTCCTTGCATTCTTACCTTTCTCGTGTTGCTTTTCCCCTTTTTTCTGGCATCACTTTTCATTTATTTCTGGTGTGCTCCCCTATTTTTCGGCGATGCTTTGATTCCTTCAAAACCTCTTTGATTTCTACCAAAATTGTCCTGCACCAACATACCCTCAACACTGAAATATTGACTCATACTGAGTCACTCACAGACTCCATCATCTTTCACTACCCATTCAGATGCGCCATACATCTCGGTTATCCTCTACAATGGCTCCTGATCTTGGTTGATCTTTTTTTTCATGGCATCTACTACTCGTGCATTGATTGGAGGTCTTAATATGTCTCCCCCCTCCAAGTCTATCTATTCAATGCGCTCTTTCACTGCATTGATATCCACAAACAACTTCTCTACCTTCTCTTGCAAGGGCTCCAAATGAGCCTGTCTTGTCATCTTCTGCGCCTGTACCACATTTTCCCCTACCTGTAGGTTCTTCATTTCTACTAAAGTCTTGATCTTCTATGGAAGTGAAATTGTCCTCTGTCACTGCTTGACATTTTCCATTGCTGCATGAAATTTATCTTCCTACCCTTGTAGCTCTTGCAGGATCCCATCCTCTTGTATTTGTTGTTACACATTATTTTCATCAGCCCTATGACCATTAATGATGTACACCTATCCTTTGTCTTTAAAAAGATCAATGGCTTGAATCCTTGAAGAAAAATGAAGACACATTTTCCTAGAAAGATGAAAATTATCTTTTCCTTTGTAAAACCTTATAAAAAGGCATTGTCACACCTTGCACAATGTTAAGGGTGAGATGATTTAGGATGAATGGATGTTGCACCAAAATGGCCTACGACGTTGTCCCAATTTTGTTAGTGTTAAGGGTGCGACGATATTTTTTACGAAGAAAAAGAACATCTTCTGGATGTTTCTAGAATAGAAGCTTTGAGGGTGAGGTGGCCTCCGATCGGTTTGAATCTAAGTCACATCCCTATTCTAGTGGGATCATCCTAACCTCCTCACCCTCTCCTTTTCATCTTATAAAATGGGGGGAGTTCTCATGGGGAAAGTTAGATTTTGGAATGGTTAGAGAATTTTTGGAACTTCAGTATAGTTATAGATATTCAGCTAATGAGATATTAGTCTAGCCAGTAGTTTGGATTAGCTTCAAATATAGCTAATTCATATGAAGTGTTTGGTCCTATGTTGGATATGATATTTTTTTTGTCAAGATAGATTGTGAGTGACTTTCAAATCTACAGTCTCAGAAACTATGGAGTAGAAGTGTGTGGGAAGAAAGGATTTGTTGAAAGGAACCTGACAACATCAAGGCATCTGGTTGTATCTTTCTTCCACATTATTTAATACTGATATACTTTTTATTTCCTATATGAACATTATTTGTCCATATTGTATGATTCCTTCATCACGTACATAGTTTCATATCGAATAGACTCTGTTATTCTTGTCTTTGTTGGCTTGTGTTTATTTGCATATACTTCTCCATAAGCCTTACGATGGAGCTGGGATCAAATTGGCAAGGTCAGGTCTACAACATTTAAAAGTTATGTTTTGAATCCTCTTCTTGTTTGATAACTTAAATATAAGAAAATTTTAGTATACTGTCTTATTTTGTTCTAGTTTTTGGGTGAAACTAGGGAGATTAGTTCATGTCTGCACTTACCAATTTGTCCGATAACAAAATTGCATAATCCACTAGAGAACATATTTTTTTCCTAGTAGTCTTGTTTCCTTGATTGTCTACTTGAGTTTCTGATTTTTTGAGTCACTGAGAGATCTAGTCTAACTTGGTGATTGTTGAATTCATTGAAAAAATTTCACTCTTTTTTAATTTTTCCATATTTTAAGTGTTCGATGCACCCTGCCTTTAGACATAGTGCGACATCATCGCACTTTACTATTCTCTGGCTTGCATCGAGTAGGGATCATCGCACTGTGTTAGTTTGATAGCCTATGAAGATTGTGTGAAAAAATTAATTTTTGATGGTTTTTCCTTGCTCAGATCTTAGATATTGTTTTGGGGTGAGTTTTTGGGTTTGATTATGGTATGTTTACAGTCTGCTCGATAGCTTTGAATATGATTTTGGCCATTATTTGCTTTTTTTTAGCGTGTTTTATTTTGAAATATTTGGTCTCTTTCTTTGAGTGTATTTTAGTTACAAAGCATTGTTTCTCTTTAGAATTATTTAGTGGAAGAACTTATTTTTCTTTTATTTGAATAGTTCCTATTAAAAGAGAAAATTGATTTGGGTTGCTTTGTTTTGAAAGAGATTTGTTATTGATTTTAGCTATATTTGAAACAAAAAAAAATGTTCTCTTGCTTTGCATTAGATTGGGGGAATATTTGCATTTGAAGTAGAGAAATTGCATGGTCTTTGGAATTTTTTGGTGTACAGTCTCTTTGGCTCATTTCTTAAAGATCTTGATATTGATGAGTTTAATAAAATTTTGGGGCATTATGCATTTGGGAATGATAAACGTTTTCTCCTTCTCGTAATATATATTTCATCGAAGTGAAATATTTGCATCTTCATTTATTTGCATAAGTTTAGAGTTGGTCAAAACATCATTTAGTCCATGCCATTTTCCTCTTAAGTAACAAAAAATTAATAAAATTTATGCGTTAATTAAAATCTACCTAGAAAATTTTATTTCTAGAGCTCTTTTCAACCTACATTAGATTAGTTGTAGGGATTTGGAATAGGTGTGAAATAATAAATTTCCAAATCTATCAAACAAACATAGAATCTTGTATTCGGGAGAGGTAAATCCACTTATTACATTTTGTCCTAGGAAGTATTTCTCACACAAGGGTCAATCATGAGGTCACATTAATGTTAGCAAAGTTACTAACCCTACTTTGTTGGTCCTAGTGTAGAGGTTTCGCGTATTATTGGGGGTCACTTGAGAAAACAACCCTATGCGGGCCTTTTCAACTCAATTTCAGGATCAGTTACCCTACCCTTGCACGTATATCGTATTGTTGATTGTTTCCCTAGGCATCATTGTTGTATTTGGTAACCTTAGTGGGCTTTATCTTTAGGGTAATACATGAGGTGATAGTGAAGGGGAAGTCTTCACTGTACCTTGAATCGATGTTGGCCAAAATCACTCGGGCTCCGTAGCGGGTAAATCCACGTTGATTGTCTGGAATATTGCACCAAGGCATAATTCTGTTAACCAGGTTGTCAACGTAACTTTTCCACCCGCTTGATCGTAGCCCCTTCTTACATTGTTTCCATGACATTGGATTTCATCACCAACTAGTGTGTTCATTGTGAGAAGGTTTTGTTTGTTTGTTTTCTTCCTAAAATTTTTAGCATGTGCTACTTATTTTCCCTTATAGGCCTTAGGTTGGATCCATTTTTATGGCGTCAGTTCCTGGAATGAACAATGAAGAAACCCCTTCTCCGAGGGAACCTTTTGTTTTTCCTTCTTACATAAACATTGGTCCTCTTTACATCGCTACTTTGAGCCTTCTAGGTCTCACAATTGGATTACTGGTATGCTTTTTTTCCACTCCGGTAATCCTGAATGCAGCAAGTGATTTGCTTTTAAGCACTTCCTCCCAAGAACATCAATCTCATATTGATCCTTCACCTTCTTCACCAATAAGATCTTCTTCGCCTTCTTCACTTGCAAGGTCTTCTTCTGTTTCATCTTCTTCGCCAAGTGAAATATCTAAAGCTAGTGACCCGGTGGATAAGAGGAACAATAAAAGGAAGAAGAAGAAAAAAAAGTAAGGGTCTAGACTTCCAACCACTTCCAGAGATGTTGGAAAGAAACTGATTACTGATAATCATGTTGGGAGTGTTGATGATGCCAAGATCACCCGAACAATCCATAATCCTAGGTACCCTTCCAGGATTTGTAAGGGTAGCCATATTCTTAAGGATTGCCCTGGTCTATCCAAGGTTATAGAAGCATGGTATACACACCCTTGCCCACCCATGTCATCAACGTATGAACAACATGTTGTTGACCTCTCGTCAACTAGTTAAGATACTGATGGGAAGAAGAAAACTAGAGTCAAGTTATCGTGTATTTTATGTGGAGGGAGTCATCAAACTCACCTTTTCCCTCATATGGATGAAGCCTTGAAATTATTGGAAGACATGACTATTTCCTAGCCTCAACTTTCGACTTCTTACCATGGGATTACTCTCAACCCACTTGTAGTTGATAGAATGATCAATCCAATCCATTTTTCAGTCACTCCAGTTAATCAGGTTGTCAATCTAGTCACATCCTTAGTTGAACCATTTGACAAAGTGGTCGATCCAATCTCATCCTCGATCAATCCCACTCTCCCGTTAGAGAGTGAAATACAAGAGGTCAATTCACTTCCATCCATGGACCCCATTCTCCCCTTGGATAATGCAACCTAAGTGGTCAATTTGATCCTGTCATCGGTTAATCCTACTTCCCCGCTAGAGAGTAAACCTGATACTTCCCAAAGTTTTCTCATTGATACAGAATATACCATGCTAGGGGGAATTCCTACTTCTCCCATGGAACCCCATCAAATTAATGAGGCCATCCTTTTTTATTGGGGTGTGCTAACTGGACCTCGTCTTCCCTCTCAAACACCTTTCAAGATTACAGTACAGGTTTGTGGTCGGGGCGTTCATCAGACGGTGATAGAAGAAGGTGTGTCTGTTAGTATTTTGTCCTCTATTTATTGGCAAGCTTTGGGTTGTCCTCAACTTGTTCTAGTTACCCAAAATTTGTTATATTTTAACAGAAGAACCAATCACCCTTTAGGATTCCTTCCTCAGTTTCCTGTAACTTTGGGAGGGGAAACTGTCATTTTTTATGTTATGGTTGTCCAAGACCCCTTGGATTTAGATTTACTCCTTGGGAGAGATTATGTCTATGCCATGAAAGTTATCGTGTCCACTTTTTTTCATGTGATATATTTCCCTCACGATGGAAGAATTGTGACTATTGATCAAGTTTCATTCGTTGACCCTGACTTGATCATCAACTCAATGACCTCCCTAAATGGTTCTTATATGTAGACGGTATGTCCCCCACCACCGGTCAATTATGTTGCATTGTCTCCCACGCCTTCAACTATTGATGAAGATGAGATTCTCACTAAAATATCAGTCTCTTATGAATTAGATCTGGTAGTTGACATGGTGATCTATTTGATAGGGATTTTAGAGCCCGATCTCCTTACCCCTGTCACGGTCCTCGACATGTGTTCCTTCCATAGCATTGTTCTTCCATCCAGTGAAGATATCTTGGAATCCATGATTGATTTTTGTCCCTTGACATGGTGTCCTTCCAGATCATTGTCCTCTTGGAAGCCATGGTCCTAAAGAGAGGTTTGAGCATGGTTTTTTGATTTCAAGCTCATTAAAAAATGAAACCAGCTACGAGGATAGTTTTGCATCTCTGTGGCAATCTCATTAAAACATGAAACAAAGATTATGAGGATATTTTTTGTGTCTATGTGGAAACCTCGTTAATAAATGAAATAGAGGTTATGAGCATAGTTCTTCTCCTATGTCAATATCATTAAAAAATAAAATAGTATGTCATAAGAATAGTTTATGTTTCTGTGTCAATCTTGCAAAATAATGAAACATAGGTATGGGGACTGAACCTAGATTATCGAGCATAGTTTTTATTCTCTGTGGAAAGCTCGTTAAAAAATGAAATATATTTCCCCCCTCTTAAATTGAGTCAAGTCCTTCATCTAGTATTTGAAGCTTCATTTCATCTGCCTTTGCAGTTGGACAAAATGAAGATTGGGGGGGGAATTCTTATAGCCTCTGGAATTCATGTTGAAGTTAAGTTTCTAGCTTATTAAGCTAGATGAAAAGTACCAACCATCCTTGGATTATGCATTGGGAAGTCGCAAGCATAGTTTTCTTTGTTTCAATCTTGTGTAAATATGAAACCACCTACCTCAAGCATAATTTCCTCTGGTTCAATCTTGGGTAAAAATGAAACCAGGTCCAAGCATAATTTCATTTAGTTTTAACCTTGTGTACAAATAAAATCTATCCCAAGCATAGTTTTGTTTTGTTTTAAGATTGCATAAATATGAAAATAATCACGATATTGGTCTTTGTTCTTTCTCATGCTCGTACATACCTGAGAATGTAACTGAGTATACTTTTATCACTTTTTCAGACTCGTAAAGATTATACGAAAAAAGAATCCCCTGGAGTTCCCTCTAATCTCTTTTTAGACTCTCTAAATAGGAAAAGATTGTCAAGCAATGTTGTTATTTTCATGCTCATTAAAGTATCTAAAGAAAATGTCTATTGAGAAATAGTTTATCTCTTTTTTGGTCTCATCAGACTACTTTATGAAAAAGGAACACTTTAATCAAGAATGATTAGAAAACGTTATGGATTCCTCTTTAAGTTCTTTTCAAACTCCATAAATATGAAAAGACCATTGAGTTTTATTCTTTGGAATCATAAAAAAAACATCGAAAGGCCCATATAGGACCGAACCACTCCTTCCTAGGGTTCGTTAAACATACTCCGAGGGAATCATTCGAAGGATGAGATTACAATTATTTTATCCTCCTCAAGCTTGTGTAAAAATAAAGAGGTACTCGCCAGAAATGGTGGAGGGAAATTGGGAAATAAATTTATCTAAACTTGTATTCTATGGAAGAGTCGCTTTTGAACATGACACCCTTTCACTCACTTTGTGTCTAGGTTGTAAAATCCACTTGCCTCTTGATAATACTCCTTTATAAGATTACAAATTGGTCTGTGGTCCCTGTTGTTGAGCCAATGTTTCCAATACAGTTGTTGTGTCGTCAATATGTTCAAAGAGAAGTTCAACCCAGAAAGCCTTCTATTTCATCGGTCATTTCTACAGTCCTTAAGCCTTATATTTCATCAACCATCCTTGAGTCCGTCTTGAATCACTCATTACTCTGATCTACCTCAAATATTTTTTCACATTTCATGTCATTGATGGGGGATACATTAAGGCCCTATTGTGACGATTCCTTTCCTGTCGACTTCAACTCATTATTCAGGAATTAGACTTAGAAACAATTTGGTACCTTAGAACTTGCATGAATCAATGGTAGGTTTCCTCACTTTCGATAGTGGGTTTTCATTATTGACCCATGATCGAGAGATTTTGTCAAGTGTTCGACTTCATCTCACAAATTGGCACCTATTGGATTATACTAATGTACCTTGGGAGTCATTGAAATTATTGGTGATTTCCCTCACACTTGTTAATGGTATACACTAATGACCGGTAATCAAGTGGTTTATACCATGTTTGACTTCAACACATGTATTTGCATGGTTAGATTCATAATATAGAGTGGTGGAGATGAAGACCCTGGATTTTTTCTTACAGATTCAGGCTGCATTGGAGTATATTTAGATTGTACTATTGCATAGATCCAGAGTGTATGTCTCATGGTTATGTTCAAATTCAAGTCTTTAACACATATATCCATGGTGTATTTTTGGTGGCTATGTTCATATTTTAGTCATAATGGCATGGATCCATAGTGTATGTTTGGTGGCCATGACCTCTCTTACTTGATATGGATCTTTGCATGTCAAAATTTATTATTTGATTCATTTGTATTATGAGTATGGGAATGCCTACCTTAGTGATGATATATTATTGTACTGTATTTTCTTGTTTGTTGGCAGGTTTCCAAATGACATGTTCCTTGATCCCAACACACACTTGACAAAGTATTTCAACTATCACTCTATTCTAACTTCATACTTTTGGGGGATTACTGTCACACATTATTTTCGTCACCCCTATGACCATTAATGATGTACACCTATCCTTTGTCTTTAGAAGGATCAATGGCCTGAATCCTTGAAGAAAAATGAAGACACATTTTCCTAGAAAGATGAAATTTATCTTTTCCTTTGTAAAAACCTTATAAAATGGGATCGTCACACCTTTCTCAGTGTTAAGGGTGTGGTGATTTAGGATTGAAACATGTTTCACCACAGTGTCCTATGATGTTGTCACTTTTTTCTCATTTTTAAGGGTGTGACGATATTTTTTACAAACAAAAGGAGCATCTTCTCGACGTTTCTAGAATAGAAGTTTTGAGGGTGAGGTGGCCTCTGATCGTTTTGGATCTAAGTCACATCTCTATTCTAGTGGGATCATCCTAACCTCCTTATCCTATCCTTTTAATATTATAAAAGGAGGGGAGTTCTCATGGGGAAAGTTATCTTTTGGAATGGTTAGATAATTTTTGGAACTTCATCTTAGTTACAGAGATTCAGCTAGTGAGATATTAGTCTAGCCATGAGTTTGAATTAGCTTCAGCTATAGATAATTCATATGAAGTGTTTGGGCCTATGTTGTCTATGATATTTTATTTGTCTAGATAGATTGTGAGTGAATTTCAAATCTACAGTATTAGAATCCATGGAGCATAAGTGTGTGGGGAAAGGAATTGTTGGAAGGAACCTCACAACATCAAGGCATCTTGCTGTATCTTTCTATTTTTTAATACAGATATACCTTTTCTTTCCTATATGAACGTTATTTTTTCATATTGCATGATTCCTTGATGACGTACATAGTTTCATATCAAATGGAATCTCTTATTCTTGTCTTCATTGGCTTGTGTTTCTTTGCAGATACTTCTCCATAAGAGTTATGATGGAGAATCACATTGGCGAGGTCAGGTATACAAAATTTAAAAGGTATGTTTTGAATACTCTTCTTTTTTGATAACTCAGATCTAAGGAAAGTTTACTATAATGTATTGTTTTGTTCTAGTTTTGGGGTGAAACTAGGGACATTAGTTCATCTCCACACTAACCAATTTGTCTGATAACAACTGTTTCCATAGTTGGGTAGTCTTTTCCAACATTTCTCTCATTTTATGTATGTTCTGCATGATGTTCTATGCATATGTTTTCGTGTTCTTCTCTCTTTGCACTCTGACGTTTGGAGGAGTAGTAGGTACCACACGCTCCTCCACTTCCTTGATCTAGTATTTGTATTGTTGCAAAGTATGCACTATATTTCTCATCTTCTCTTCCTAAGACGCTCTGTTTGATTATGCGTTGTCTAAGATGGCTTGAAATAATACATGTATCTGGTTCTCCATCTCATCCACTTTTTGTTGCGCCATAGTTTTCCCCTGCCCTTCTTAGTTGATGAATTCCTTCAGTATGGTATTCTCCTCCTGCACTATCTATAGATTCGTCACGTTATAAATTTCTCTCAATTGAATCTCCTGCATGATGCTAACCTATAATTTATATAGTACCTTTAGTGGAATCTTGTGAAAATCCAAGTCCAATGTCTCAATGTATTTTAAATTCTTCTGCATCGTCTCCTCATCAAGAAATATCATCTCAGGTATTAATATGAAGTTGGCACTCCCCTGCGCTATGATATCCACTATTTCTTGAGCAGGGAATCCTTCCCTAGCCTTCACTAGTGTGTCCTTCTATCATTGTTCTTCTTGTATCTTCAACTTCTCTAGTGTAGTTTTTACCTCCTGTATTTTCTCCAGAATTGAAGCCCGATGATTCTCAGAATTTTCCCACACCTCTGATAGTCGATCTTCCATTGTCATGGCTATCCACTCTACATCATATATTGTCAATGATGTTTACAGTAGTTTTATGTGGGACTTCACCTTCTTCCTAGAGCCACTTGATTTCTCCCATGTTCTCTTTCTTTGGGCCTCTGATGGATCAAATATCTCATGAATATATGTATCCATGCTTGTATCATGTTCCATTTCTTCCTCCATTGGTTTCTCATGTTGCTATGTTCTTATTTATAATGTGTGCAACTGCTCTGTCATTCCTCTTGGTGCCTTTTCTAGGCATGATAGTGCTTCTATAGAACCACACTATGATTTCTTCTTTGTCCTTATTTTATTTTGTATGGGACTTCTTCCCCTCTCTTGACCTTATGTCGTCTTCTTATTTTTCTTTGTGTTGTTTGTGCCTATCTGCTGCACAGGGACTATTATGTCATGCATCCTAGTTTTTCCTCATGGAACAGTCTTTGGGATCATTAGTGTTTTCCACTCTTCATACCACTCTTGGACCTCCATATGGATATCCTACATTGTCATGCAATAATCCAACTGTAGCCACTCCTTGGCTAGATCCCTCTTTTCCTATAGCCACATACTATGGTGTGATGCTTGGAAATTTGCTATCTGTCCAAACTCCTTGACATTTTCTGGGTAAATTCTCGATGTGTCTTCCAACCTATTCTAGATCTTCGTTAAGTACAACATCACTATGTACTTGTTTATTTTCTTTTCTTTGTGATCTGTTGTGCTTTGAAGATATGTGTAGCATGATGTGCCACACTTTTGTGTTCTCTGCAATAACACGTTGTATGTGGGTTCTTTCCATCCCACCAATGCACTGAGGATGAGTAACCATGAGTAGTGGAACTCAAATCCCCAAGCTTGTGTTTCTTTGCAGTCTTCCAAGAAGGAGTTTAGTATATAAGGGTCCCAACTCATCAAGCTTCCCTTCGCACACTACACTGCAGGTTCTACTATGCCTACGGGTACCTCCTCCTTTCAACATTTACGCATTAGCTTTCAACCTAATAGTCTTGTTGCAAATATAGTTGTAGGATCATTGATGTCACTAATCCTGATTCCCCTATTACCTCTCTTTGTTCCATACTTAGCTTTGTTTTAATCGGAAATATCTTTTTCCTTTGTTTTTTCTTATAAATACTTCTTTAGCTTCTCCCCATCTGTGGGTATCCCTATGATTATTGTGATCAAATCAACATTGATAGGCACTGGCCTATCCATTGATAAAATCCCTCCATGTACCATTTCTAGGAGTTACTTGACAAATCCATTAATGTGTTTATTGCACCTGAAGTGCGGTATATCCAGTAAATCCATAATTTCTATCTTGTATAGCCCCAGGATCCACTACGTAGGCTCCAACAGTGGCACACTTGATGGGCCTTCTCCCCTACTCTATAAGTAGTTTTGTGGTGCCAGGTCTAGGAATTTCATTGCATCAACCACATCATGGTCGTAGTATCTGATGGTATCTACTCCTCCCACCATTTCATCATCGACCTTCACTACCTCAAGAATCCTAGGCATCACTATGGCCAATTACACCTATGTGTGTTGTATGCCTTGCGCATTTCTATTTTATCATGCCTTATTCCTCCCTTGTGGGGACAATACCCCAACTTCTAGCATGGCCTCAAGCATTGTTTCACGGTCTACTTCGAGTTCTAGGCCCTACTCTAGACCTTGTTGATTCGAATCTATGGCATGTCCTTCCTATTGCATCCATTTTCCTTTGGACATGTTTGATTATGTCCTTTGTGCATCCTCCTCTGGTTGTTTGTCATCCTGTGCTGGATTTTGTTCCTCCTCTATGTGTGTGGTAGTCAGCTTGTATTCTATCATTTGAATCTCAACCACATCCACCACTATGGGCATCTCCTACATTCCTGGTTCTGTCACTTGAGCACTACTTCTCGTGTTCTACCCGGTTTTGCTTGGCGCTCTGACTCTCGGTGGTGAAATTCTGGTGAAATTTGGAATGTTAACCACAAATATCCACTTGTTGTTATCACTTCACACTCTTTCACACTCAGCTCTTGCTCTTCACTCTTATCCTTAGCGAAAAAAACACAAATGACCACATTTCCCCCTTTTTTGACTTTTATAGCAGGACGATGAAATGACATTTGTATCTCACTGACAGTTTTCACTTTTTAACTTTTTCCTACGTGCTTCACTTTTTGTGTTTGACACCTATTTTCCCACGCACTCCACCTTTTTGTTTCTGTCATCTATTTTCCTGTGCGTAGTGTCTTCAACACTGGTTTTTCTGCGACACACTATTAGTGCTAATATATGTATTACATCAAAACTTCTAATCTGCTCCTATATTTTTGTCTTTTTGTTACATTTCTTATTTTTATAGATTTTTGTCTTTTTCTTCTAACATCTACTACATACAATATGTACATGTTTTCTTACTGGACTATAACTTTTAAGTGCTCGAAGGTCGACTGTCCCTATATAGTTTCAGTTGACTCCCATTGATCATTCCTTTAATCTTTTCTCCTGTGATATCCTTTAATTGTACATATCCCCCATATGTTCCAATATTTACTTCGTAGGGCCCTAGCCAATTCATTCTAAACTTACCAGGATGTTGCAAAAATTTACTGTCATAGAGCAAGACTAGATCTCCTTCCTTGAAACTCTTCCTCTTGATATGTCTATCATGCCAAGATGTGTCTCTTGTTTTTTGTACTTCTTGATGAAATCCTATTAAAATCCTATCCTCCTTCATCTCCATTAGTTGATTCAACCTTTCCTTCCCTACGCCTCTTTCGGTAATGTTTTTGATTGCTACTACGTGTAGACTAGATACCAAAAATTCTAATGGTACTACTTCTTCCTGCCCATACACTAACCTGAATGGTGTTTGTCCTATCATATTTTTGCATGTAGTTCTGTATGCCCATAATACTACTGGTATCTTCAAATCCCAATCATATCTTTTGACATTGCAGATAGTTTTTAGAGCATTCTCCAAGATCTTATTGAAGGCTTCTACTATTCCACTTTCTTGAGGATGGTATGGTGTACTCTTCTAATGGTAGACTTCAAACTCCTTAGTCATAGCCTTGATAATACTATTGATAAAGTGAGTACCTTGGTCACTCATCAAAATCTTTGGACAAACAAATCTAGTGAACACTTGTTCAAACAAGAAGTGTGTGGCTATCTCTACACTACAATCTTTTATTGGTGTTTCTTTTATCCATCTTGTTAAGTATTCTATTGAAGTAATGCTATACCTTGCTCCTAACCTTTTTGTTGGTGGATTAATTGGTTCCACAAAGTCTATTGCCCATTTTTCAAATACCTCCAAATTTACTTGTGGTCTTAGGGGCATCTCATCCTTTCTATTGGGTTTACCAACCCTCTGACAGACATCACATCTCTGGCAATTTTCCTTCTCATCTCTGTGAATTATTGGCCACCATATTCCTATGTGCAATACCTTATGTGTGGTATATTTTCTGCATAGTGTCCTCTAGCTATTCCCTCATGAGCCTCTGCCAAAATTCTAGGTCTTTCATGTTCTAGTACAAATCTTCTCAGAATGTTGTTTGTGCCCATCTTGTATAAATGTCCTACAATCAGTTGATAGTCTGCAGCTCTGACTACCATATTTTTATTCTACACAATGTTAAAATATTGTCGCACTATCCTTGTACTTAATTATTCAATAATATCAGCAAAAAATTCCTCCTCTACCTCATCCTCCACCTCTGTATCCTCCTCAATATTCTCGTGGCGCATTGTACTAAGGCACCTGATTATACTGCACATGGTTATACTATGGCTGCATGTTATTATACTAAGGATGTGTAGTGTTGTACTATTGTTGCACAATGTTGTACGTAGGTGATACCTGGTTAAATTGAGGTGCAACTTTCCATGTCATCATTTCTTCCTACACCCTATAGGTGTCTAAATTTATTTCTCGCATTAAGTCCATTGTCCTATAATCTTTGTCATCATGACCCACTGATTTGCAAAAGTTGCAATATTAACTCTTGGGTACTTTCTGATACTTCTTCATCATGGGAAAATGATATGGGTCATGTCCATTTATTTTATAGATCTCACACCATGGTCCTCCTATTGGAAAAGGGTTTGGTATCCTTGTTTCCGTGTAATGAGTGAAACTTGGGAACTCATTCTTTTGATGTCCTTTTGTCCTGCATGCGGTACACCAAACAACTTCTCTTTTCTCTTTTCTCTTATTCTGGCTTAGGTGGAATGTGATATTATTTAGATCCTACTTTAGATCATCGATTGTTGGATATGTCTTATGATATTGGTTCTCTTCTAGTTGTAGAGCTACCTATAGAGATTCTACCTGAGTTTGAAACTATTGTTTCCTCAAAGGGTATTTCAGATGTGGTAATAGTGAGTTCACAAAGAGATGTCTATGTTGCATATCAATCATGACATACTTCAACTTACCTTTAAGAAGTTTAAACCTTTGATTAATCTCCCAAACAGACTCACATGGTTTCTACTTGATTTCAATCATCTCATTCATATACTGATCCTCTGAGATATGCTTCTGAAATTTATTTATCAGTAGATTATTGACATTTGCAACCATCCTTATTGTTCTTGGTGGATTGTTTACAGCTAAGCTCATGTACCAATCTAGTGCACAGTCTCTTAGCATGATAGATAAATGTGAAAATTTTGTATCCTCATCTATGATCTTCTTTGCTTCCCATATCTTCTCACAGATAAACAAGTGATTTTCAGGATCCTCTGATTCTTATCCCTTGAATTCAGGTAACCTGATGGTGGGATCATGTCCTACCATCTTGAAAAATGTTGAACTATGACCTTCACACGGTGTATATACTTGATTACTACTTATTGAATTGGCTCCTCCATCCATTTCTCCTTGGTTGGGTACACTTCCTGATGTCTTTCTTCGACTAAAATTCGATTATCTAAATAGTGGTGTCCTCTCTGGTGTATTAGTCACACATGGGTTCATGGGTTCCACACTGACACTAACATGGATATAATTTATGCCTTTAGTTCCTGCCCTTGGACCTATTTTCTTCCTTTCATATGTTGCACGTGGTATTTCCTCAATATTCTCCACAACCTGAAGATCCTCTACCTCTTATTCATGATTTGTAAATCCCTCTCTATCTTCTATGGCTCCTTTCTTATTATTCATCTTATATTGGTAGGGCACTCCAGTGTGAGTCTTTCCAGTTGTTTCCATTATCTTCTTGATATGATCTTCCTCCATCGTGATTGGGTCCAAGGCCTCCTCCTTCTGTCATTTATCCATATCTTCCTCTATTTCTCCATCTCTTGTCAGTGCTTCCCCCCTCCCCCCATGCACACAGGGAAGTTTGGTTGTCTTCTTCCATAGTCAACACACCCTTTTTATATAGTAATATCTTGATTGAAGTATAGAGTGATATGATATACCTACCTCTAGGTCCTTTTAGGAACTCTTTCTCTACTGCACTGTAAGAATTCGTAGTATCTACTACAAATTTTGTGACAAACCCTACAATAATAATGTCTAGCCAAAAATCTACTATGCATGTGAATTTGTTATTAACTTGTTGTAATTGTGCGATATCCACATGGTTACATTTGATCTATCTAATTCTATTTCTAGGGTGGTTTTATTTCAACCTCAACAGCCACTCCTGCAACACATGCATGAAATAAAAAAAAATACCTCATGCAATTCTCTAAAAACGTACTTGTCTGGATATTTGTGCAGTGTTATTTTAGGGTTTCTATTGTCTTTTTATGCAAAATCCAGCTCATTTTGTTTCAACCATATTTCAATCTCTACCTTCCTTGGATTCCATGGTCTGAACATTCCCTTCTATAGTTCATTTTTTGCGTGATTCTTTCATGGATCCCACTCACTCAATCCCATGCAGTTCTAGCCAAAAATGGATCCATTTTTTGGTTATCTATCGCTCTCTTCCTACTTATTAGGTTGACCCAGGTTCATATCTGAACAACTTCCAACAAAGACCTCTAAAACTATCATCCCTCCTGGTAAACCAGAAGGCAACACAACACACAGAGTGTACTGTGCAGTCTCACCCAAGATAGTTCTATGGGTGACTGTAATTCTCAAATGATTGCATTATAGGAAAGAGTGGGGATCTAGGATTGTGATTCATCTTCTTAAGCCTTGATCTAGTTTTTCTTTCTATTCTTCTACTATTCATTCACCTATTAATTATATGCATGCATTCTAATAGATCTATCATATAATATATCTCCCAAAATTATCCATCCATCCATACATAGTCTAACTACTTATAGAAGGGAAACATGAAATCAATCACATCACATGACACAGATATTACCATGGTTCACCCCCTCCTAGGATACATCCACAAATATCTAGCTCTTAGGATATTTTATTATGGTTATGTAATATATGGCGTCGAGCGTGCTACCACTTCATTCATACAATCACAAAAAGACTCTACAACCTTTGTGAGGCTGACTAGATCACACTGGGCTCCTCAGCCTGCTATCTAACACTCAAGGTCTAGTTACTTGACTCTCCTATAGCTCAACAACTTACAAAATTGGTATTAGATCTTACAATAGTCTCCTTCATTGAACATTACAAAACTTAGCACCCTCTTCCCTAGACCTCCTAGGTACTTCTATATACTAATTCTCAACTCAACAATTGTTACATTCTCTTACAAAAACCCTAACCCTAATGTGGTTACGTTTTCCTACATGCACACCTTGTATACTTTCATTTCTCATGCTACTTTTCCTCTTTTTCCGGTGTCGATTTTCCTTTATTTCCAACGCACTCCCCTATTTTCTAGTGATGCTTTGATTGCTTCAAAACTTCTTCAATTTCTCCCAAAATTAGCTTGCAACAACACTTGGTATATATATAGGAGACAAAGAGGTACAATTATGATGAAAGGGTGCAATGAAGAGTTCTAGCCGACTGTTATAGCAATCTTTTCCTCACCCTATGCAACTTTCTCAAAGGGCCTTTCCATTTCCCTATATAGACTTAAAGTCCCTTGTTGTATCTTTCAAAGATAAAAAATTATGTTTTTCCACATATATGCACCCTACGAGTTAGACAACATGCGTATTCATAGGTTTCACCAATACAACCCACGTACATCGAGTTTGGTGCTCAAAATTAAAAATTGTATTGAGTTTGCATGTCACGTCATGAGATCCATGATCCTTGACCTTCCATATACTGGAAATGTTCCGAATTGGCCCTTCAGTTCCATTTGAAGGCTATAAATTGGTCCATATCCAAATCATGGGGGAAGAGAATTCAACTTTTGAGAGAAAAGATACTCTTGAGAAATTTCACTTCACATTGAGTCTGCATCCCTTTATCCTTGAAAGTATGAACACATTGTTCATCCCCCAAGCTCTTTCATGTTTTATGGAGAACCTCATTGTCTCGTTTATATGAGATTTCATTTGGTGTATGATTGCATTGGTGGAGGCCCAACTGGAGGGACTTAGTTTCTCGGTTCCGATGTGTGTCATCACAAACTTTTGTCACTTATACACTTCTATTGATCATTTTAACAGAATGATATTTTCTCGTCCAATTGATATCTTGAAAATATTTGAATTATTATTCCACATGCATATTTTTCCCCAGTATGGTCACTAATTATGTTATGATAAAAATCACTCTATGGCATGGGGTAAAACACAACAAACATAATTCCACAAAGAAATCAACTATAATCCCAAGTATTCTATATAAATGAAATGCTAACAGGTCAATATCAAGATCCTACCTCATCGAGATGTTCGATGAAGACCATCGTTAAGCACGCAATTCAAATCTTTATTCCTGCAACTTGTCCTCAACAACCAATATACATAAGCATATGGTGATAATATATAATGTTAGCATATAAAATAGCATAATCCATTAACATTCATGACAAATAATCTAATGGAATAATAATTCAAATATTTGCAAGATATCAATTGGAGAAGAAAAGAGAATTTCTATTAAAATGATCAACAAAAGTGTATAAGTGACAAAGTTTTGTGTCGGCACACATCATAACCGAGAAACTAAGTCCCTCCAACTGGGCCTCCACCACTTCAATCCTCCACCAAAGGCAATATCATATAAAGGAGACAATGAGGTTCTCCATTAAGGAAGGAAGATCTTGGGGGCTGAACAATTTGTTCAGACTTTCAAGGATAAAGGGATGCAGACTCAATGTGAAGTGAAATTTCTCCAGAGTAACTTTGATCTCAAAAGTTGAATTATCTTCCTCCATGGTTTGGATATGGCCCAATTTATATCCTTCAAATGGAACTGAAGGGTCGATTCAAAACATTTCCAGTATATGGAATGTCAGGGATCATGGATCTCATGATGTGACATTGAAACCCAACAAAATTTTTAATTTTGGGCACCAAACCAGATGTATGCGGGTTGTAATGGTGAAACCTACATATATGCATGGTGTCTAACTAGTAGGGCGTGTATATGTGGAAAAATATGATTTTTTGTCTCTGGAAGGTACAACAAGGGACTTCAAGTCTCCATAGGGAAATGGAAAGTCCCTTTGAGAAAGTTGCATTGGGTGAGGAAAAAATTTCTATAACAAATTCCCCCTAATGTGTGAGGTCTGAGGAGTATCTGTAATGACTGAAATACATTATAATTCTCAGAATTGGAGTGATGGAGAATCATCTAGAAGTTCTAGTTTCTCATGAGAATATTATAACTCATAATGGATTTGTACACATGGATTCCAATATGAATTAGACTGCAAATCCATGTGGAATTATACCAAATAGTTTTTCATGGCCATGAATATGCAATACAAAGTAGACACATGCCATAGGATGTCATAGTCAGGAACAAGGCCCAATGAAAACCAATCTTAAAATCAATCTGAAGATATCTGTATATAATGGAGTACAATATGATCTCCCATGATGACTGAAGTCATATAGGTATTGTTCCAATGAATGATAGCAACAATGCATGAAAGTTTCTACTATAAACTGAATCTCTTCTACACTAACTGCCAAAGGCGCAAGTCTACATCATGTGAATAGAGGAGTTGATGTTGAACACAATGAAACTTCATTTGATTATTGGTCATTAATGTATATCATTAACAAATGCAAGACATCCTACCAATAATGAAAGTAGGTATCAAGGAATTGAGGACATTCTTACAAGTGTGAATAAAGGTGTTGAGGTTGAACACTTGAAGAATCCTTCGATCAGGAGACATTGATTTATTCCCAACTATCAATGGTGGGAGAACCTACCACTGATGACTGCAAGCCTCTAGGTACTCATAGGACTCTAGGCCTTGTTTCTAGAATAGAAGAGTTTAACTCGATGGAAGGAGGCCCACTGAAAGGAGAGAATTAAGGCATCTCTCATAAATCAACATGAGGTACAAAGCAATACCTTGATGATTTGGAATAACTTGGATGAAGAGGATGTTCATGAACAAATGAACCTGTGTATATTTCACATGTATGATATGCATGTAGTGCACAAAAAAGACCCTATGAATAACATCCAATAAGGAAAACTACTGACAAAGGAAAGGAAACCACCAATAAGGATAATGGCATTGAAGACACTGCACGAATCCCAATGGGTGAATATATTTCTTACTTTCAAATACAAGGGAAACCCCCAAGTTAGTGACCAATGAGGCGATTTCGACTATTGGGTTCAGGGTTACCTACCCATAATTAAATTAGGACCAAGGTGTGTAACGATCCCCTTGACCATCCTGAGGCTGGGGTACACCACTCTAGAGTAACCACTCATGCTCTAATGCCAGTCGGTAACATTCTCATCCATAAGGCTGGGAACATTCTACTCTAGGGAACACTTTTGTTCCCATACTACGGAACATACAGTAGCATACCCAGTAGTCAACTAAGCAATGCCACCTAAATTTACTCTTTAGACTGCATGCAACTAAAACATATACATACAGCACGCTCGCAGAAGATTTACATCTAAACATACACAACAATTACTTTATGTAATATATGAATTTTATATTAAAATAATAGTAATTACCGATATGCATCATTTATAGGAAATTACCCATGAGCACACAAGCATTCATAGTCACATATATGATAAAATCGTAACATGGGCATGTAAATGATAAAGAGCATATCCATATTTCATAAAATTTGTACGTATATTATAAAGACTGTCACCAACTTCTTACAGACCATCCACGAACCTTCCAGCCATAGATTACATTGTTCATCACTCTCAACAGTGAATCACCCCCAAGATGGGACTAAACTCCACCCAGGGTAAAGGGATTCCTATCCATGCTAAGTCTCATGGACAACAGGAAAGACTATGTCTCATGTGCTCACTCAACTAACAGCCTACAACCTCTCATTCCCCACATGCCTGTCCCACCCAAGGAAGTGTGCCCCTTCTCTACTCAATAGTCCCTCGGCTGCCCCACTTCCCTTCCAGGGCTTCAGCAACAGACCAGACTGGAAGTCTCAAAGTGTTGTAGTTTCATTTTAGCACCAACGAAAATCAATCCCCAACAATTCTCTTGCCCATAGAACTGCTCACAGGCTTGACAACCTGCTTCTTCAATCCCACTCCAAGCTAACCAGGTACACCAAAAAAAAGGGATGGGGAAATAGGTTTCAGAAAGGTGGAATGGTTGTCTCAAGGATAACAGAATGTATGAGTGAAAATGGTCATGGAGTCATTGAATGGATAACTGAGTGTGTTTTTGGGATCACTGTGAAATCTATGTCAAACGATGGTCCGCCTGATGGTTTTCTTCCCTTCCCCCCCCCCCTTATGTTCGTAAGTTATTCCCTCGTGAGAAAGAGAAACCCTGAGCTAAGTTTCCCCATGATATGAATGAATGTCCCCAACTTGAAACTTGTCATATCGAGAGTTACTTTTGTCCACTTGTCCCCAACTTTGGAACTCAGGATAAAATTATGCATTCTTTATGTTTTGGGAAATATTAATATAATATTCCTTGACTTTTGGCCCTCCTTTTCCCTAATTGGTGAAGTTCACTCCCACATCTCTTTTATCATGGTCGGTCTACATGCAGTGCTGTATTTTATATTAATAATGTGTCAAGTACAAAGTAGGTGCATTGGTCCTTGACATATAGGCACACTGGCCTAAGTCCAAGACATAAGCATTCTAGCTTATAATACTGGCTCACCAGCCTATAATGCATATTATATACACAAAGGTTCGCTGACCTTAATATTGCATGCACTTAGTTACTGCACATCGTATCCTCTGTCTTTAAGGTTGTGCACACCTTAGTTACTACGTGTAGTATTCAGAATGTGTACATTACATCCCTTTACTGCACAGTATATGCATGCACCATGCCATGAAAGGTGTATTACAAAAATGATTTCTAAATAGCTCACTAGCTTAAATATACTTGGATTATATTTTCATTTGGGTTTGGCTGAGGGATATTACAATCCCCTCCCCTTATTTATGCATTGTCCTCGGTGCATCAGGTACCCATATACAACAAAATCCTCAAAATTCTTCAAAAAGATGCGGGTATTATGTCGACAATTCATCCTCATGCTCCCAAGTAGCATCTTAAGATCCATACCAGGTCCATTGGACCTTTACAAGCCCTATGGCTCGATTCCAAAGTTGTTTTCTTTTTCAATACAGGATGCACACCAAATGCACTTGGAAAGCACCTTCTTTCTCCACCTGGATAACATTCCAATGAATAACATGATTAGGATCGGGTATATATTTCTTTATAAATGATACATGGAAGACATTATGAACAAACATAGATGAAGGAAATGCAATCATATAAGCAACTGGACCAATCCTCTCTAGGATTTCAGGGAGCTTCTGTTAGATTTCACTTTCAGGAAAACATGATCACCCACTTTGAATTCTCTGTGGATTCTGTTTTAATCATCATAAGTTTTCTATCTTTCTTGGGTAGCTTTCGAATTCTACTTAATTTTTAACTTTTGGTCCTCCATCTCATTGAGCAACTCTAGCTCGACTACTGTTCTATCAGTGGGGTTATCCTAGCTTACTGGAGTATTTCACCTTCTATTGTAAAGTGTTTCAAATGGGCTCATTTTCAATGATTCCTGATACCCATTGTTATAAGTGAATTCTACTAAATGTAAGTAGTCTTCCCACTTTGATGGTTTGTCCATCACATACATTCTCAACATATTTTCTATCACCCTGTTCACTCTTTTTTTCTGTCCATCAGACTCAGGATGGTAAGATGTACTAAAGTTTAGATTTGTTCTGAATCCTTTGAGCAATCCTTTCCAAAAATTCGAGGTGAATTTCGGGTCTCTCTCAGACACAATCATTTTAGGAATTTCGTCTAATCGTGCTACTTCCTTCATGAAAATATCAACAACATATGTTGCTTTGTGAGTAGTTTTTAGTAGAATAAAATGGGCATCTTTTGTAAGATTGTCTACCACTACCATAATCGAATCATGTAGCTTGCCTGTTTTGGGCAATCTTGTAATAAAATCCATTGTCACCACTTCCCACTTCCATTCAGGAATGGGCAAAGGTTGCAGCAATCCTGCTGGGTGCCTATGCTCTGTTTTAAATTTATGGCATTCCATACACCTAGCGATGTATTCTGCTATTTCTCTCTTCATACCTGGCCAAAAGTATTTTCTCTTGACCATTGTTATAATTTTCTGATATCCAGGGTACCTTGCATAAGGAGCATTATGCATCTCACACAACATTATACGTTTCAAGTCTTGGACATTTGATACAAAAATTCTATTCTTGTGCAATAGTATTCCATCTACTCCCAACTTATAAATATCCATCTTTTGTGGTGGCTTACTTTGTTGTAGTTTTTCTATCAATTCTATGTACTGCAAATCTGTATTTGCAGCCTCCATAATTTTTCTTTTAACATCAGTTTGATACATGATGATGGTTGTAGCATGAAGCTCATGCACCCTCCTGCTGAGTGCATCAGCCACTTTATTTTCTTTCCCTTTGATATGCTTTATATCAAAGTTATATTCTCTTAGAAATTCTAACCATCTATTTTGTCTAGCATTTAGATTTAGTTGGTCAAATAAACATTTCAAACTATTGTGGTTTGTTCTTAACTCAAACCTCTTTCCCATGAGGTAGTGTCTCCATTTCCTCAGGGCATGCACTATGGTTGTCAACTCCAAATCATGAGTGGCATAGTTTCTTTCATACTCCTTCAACTTCCTTGATTCATAACATATCACAAATCCATCTTGACTGAGGACTCCACCCAGTCCTTCATTACATGCATCTATGCATAAAATGAAATCCTCATTTGGGTCTTCGATCCTTAGTATTGGAGCACTTGTCAATAATTGTTTCAAATGTTGGAAACTCCTTTCACAATCCATCATCCACTAAAACTTCATACCTTTCCTTTGCAAGGAAGTGATTGGGTGTGATATCTTCAAGAATCCTCCAATGAATCCCCTGTAGTAGCCTACAAGTCCCATGAAAGATTTTACCTCTGTCACATTCATTGGTGTTGACCATTCTCTAATGGATTCTACCTTCTCAAGGTCCACTTCTATCCCATATTTTGAGATGATATGCCCCAATTAATGAATTTGTTTTTGATAGAATGAACACTTACTCAATTTGGCATACAACTGATGTTCCCTTAATACTTGCAACACCATCCTCAAATGATGTTCATGCTCTTCCTCTGACTTGGAATATATAATAATTTCATCCAAAAATACAATGACAAACTTGTCCAAATACTCTCGAAAAACACCATTCATTAAGCACATGAAAACAGTTGGTGCATTTGACAATCCAAATGGTACCACTGTGAACTAATAATGACCATAACTTGTCTTGAAGGTGGCCTTGCTAATATATTATTCTTTAATTCTTACCTGATGGTATCTAGATATGAGATCTATCTTTGAAAATATCCTTGCATCCTTCAATTGATCGAAGAGATCATCAATCCTTGGTAGAGGATATTTGTTCTTAACAGTCACTTTATTCAATTGTCTGAAGTCAATGCACAATCTTAATGTTCCATATTTATTTTTCACAAACATGATTGGGGCACCCCAAGGTGATACACTTGGGTGTATATACCCCTTATTCAGAAGTTCTTCAAGCTGCATTTGCAACTCCTTCAATTCTGGTGTACTCATCCTGTAAGGAGTCTTTGATATTGGCGTTGCTCCAGGCATCAAATCTATAGAGAAATCGATGTCTCTCCTTGGGGGTAGTCCTAGTACTTCCTTGAATACATCTTCAAACTCTTTCAGGACTGGATAATCCTCCAAATTTTTCACCTTATCTTTAGGTGTCTCCTCCATATGAGCTGCAAATATTTGACATCCTCTTCTATAACATTTTTTCAGCTATAATGCTGAAATTTCTCTAATGGTTACTACCCTCGGAATTCCCTGCACTTTCCTTTGGTTCCCTTCTCCATCCAAGAAAGTGAATGATTTATTATGAAAAACTGATAGAGCATGGTGTGGGTCCAACCAATCCATCCCAATTAAACAGTCATAGGAACCTAAGGGTAAGATGTTCAAATCTGCCTTGGTATATAGTCCATTCAATATGTCTATGAGGCAAGACTTAACCATCTCATTAACTTTTCTCCTGGCTCCTATATCCAATTGCACCAACCATGATTTTGTTCATTTATCCTCGCAACTCATAAACCCTATATCTCTTATACCTTCTGACAGGGGATAGACTTGATTTGTTTCTTTCTCTCTTATGGGAATGGCTATGGAGATGATGGTGATGTCTACTAGCACTTTTTACTTCTCTCTTCTCCTCTGAAGATTTCTGATTCTCATATCTACTTGAGTCACTCTCCTTAGCCAATTTCTTCTCTATTATGTTCAAACCTTCCAATAGATTCATGTTGAAGTCATCCTACTACTCTTTAGATTTCATAAGCCTTTCATTATCAACTTTATGGATTTGGACATCCTTCTGCAAATTCTTAATGGTCTCAACCATATTCATATCTTCATTCCTTTCTTCTCCATGTACGTTGGAGTTCGTTCCTTCCATGACCAAATGGAAATCCATCCTTCTGCTCTTCTATGGATGACTGTAATTCTCCTGTGCCTCTTCCATTCCTATGGACTCTGCACTGGTATGTCCTGACTGAGTTGTTGTTAATTCTACAAAACGTGCAGCCATTGAAACTAATCAGATTAACAAATCAACAATTCATGAGAATATTCACCATTTCAATTCAACATACACATCAGCATTATCACTCCCAGTTTCCTGGTGTTATCACCACGAAAATTATAGATAAGACCCAATTCTCGAGAATGCTAACGCGCAGTGCCTTACAAGATACACTTGTGCAAGAAGGTGGTTTTGTCGAAACCACTTTCTCCAGGACGCGGTGTTACGTGTCTAAATCATGTCAAATCCACCACTCATGGAGCAGGCGACGACTAGTCAGATCACCCTGCTCCATTCATTCGGTACTTCATAGCCATGTGACATCAGTTGAACACTACCATGTAATGAACTCAAGAGATAATCATTTGAAATGGATTGGCCGAGCATGGCAACCCAACACCCTTTGTACGTAATCTATCTGTGCTTCATAAATGGAGTTCTATAATTACCACTCCCCAAGTATGAAGATATATGTGTATCCATAACCATAGTAATCTTCATCTGCTCAACGTCCTTCTCTTTGTAAAGACACATTTCAGTATCCCCAACCTGGGATACATGGACAAAGATAAGTTGAGTGAGATTGGTTATTCGAGCAACATGCTAGTCTTTCCTATGAATAAGGAGGAAAGGTCCCTCGCACACCTTTTCACAACTAAGTTCCACACAGAGATGGTTATAGACTCACGATTGGAGGTCAGACTAAATCCCATTATAAAGGATTTAGTCATCAATAGGCTAGCCGCTAAGAAGAAAAGGAGTAAGCGACAGAAGAAGGAGGAATATACAGTTGAAGTGGCCGAAAGTGTTGGAGAAAATCAATCGGTCTAGTTAGACTCCTCTTCAAAGGTGAAGATCGCTAAAATGAAGTAAGTCTTCAACTGAGATAAGCATGTCTCAGCGAATTTTGAACAAAAGATAGAAGAGTTAAAGAGTAAAAGATATGATAGGCCTATTCTTCAACGACCCTTTTTTACAATAGGCTAACTGTTGTCATCACCCTTTTGTAAAATTCTAGAGCCAAATTCTAAAACACAATACTAAAGAAAATAATAGGATTCCATTAACGGACTGGAATTCCTACCTTAAAAGTGTTTACAAGTTCCCTAATGCCATGGACACCATTCCTATTGTCCCTACAAAGGAAGAAGTTTTTTCTTTAGATGACATAGAGTTTGGGGTTAAGCGGCTCGCAAACGGGAAAGCTAAGGACATTGAAGTCTACCAAGATGAAATTTTTAAAATCGGACGGCCAATCCTTATCCCTCACATACACAAGCTCTTCAATTTAGAAATCAAGAAGGGCTTCCCTAAACCCTGGATGCAAAGCCTCATTGTTCCTATTTTTAAAAATGGGGATAAAAACATTCCCTCTAATTATAGGACCATTATGATTAGCCCAATTTTAGCCAAGCTTTATGGAATCATTTTGGAAAAGAATATTATCATTTGGCTAGAAAGTCACAGTAAAAGAGCTAAAGGATAGGCTGGGTTTAGGAGATATCATTCAACTGTGGACCATCTTGTTACCTTTAGGATCATTGCAGAGGAGTTTCGCAATACTAAAACCAATCTTTTTTGTTGTTTTTTTGACTTTAGAAAATCTTTTGACATGGTTCCTAGGAAAAACCTTGGAATAGGTTCGAAGAGATAAAAGTGCCTCTTGAGTTGAGGGCCACTGCAATAAGGATGCATGAGAACATTATTCCTAAGTTTAAAAACACTGAGGGCTGGTCAAAAGAGATTAACTGGAATATAGGAGTCAAACAAGGTTGTCCCTTGTCCCCTACCCTTTTTGGCATATACATTGATAAATTAGAAGAATGCTTGGAAAAAGTAGGTTGTCTCGGCCCTACTCTCACTGGTATAGTCATGAATCTTCTTATTTATGCCGATGATATCATTCTTATGGAAAGGAGTCCCCATGATCTTGAAAACCAACTAATAATCCTCAAGGATTTTTGCTCCAATATGGGTATGACTGTTAATACTGATAAGACTAAGGTCATGATTATTAAATCCAATAATATCTCTTATGATACTTTTGTATATGACAACAACAACTTGGAGGAAGTGAATTCATACAAATATCTTTGAATTGATATTCACCACAAGATTAATTGGAATTATAGCATTGAGAAAAGGATTATTGGGGGATGGAAAGCTTATTATGGGCTTGAAAACAATTGTAAATCAGCGGAACTTTGGAGTTGGGATAAGAAGAAACTCCTCTTTGAGACTCTTGTTACACCTGTTATTCTTTATGGATGTGAAGTTTGGGGCTGTAGTATCTCTCGTGAATCCTGGAGAAATATAGAGAAAATACAAAAGAATTTTATAACCTATATTCTCAAAATTAAAGGAAATACACCCTATCCCATCCTCCTTGTAGAAACTAGCCTCTCCCCTATTGAGAGCATGGCTATGACTAGATACCTAATGTATAAGAATAATTTAAACAACATGGAAGACAAGAGTCTACCTAAAATTGCTTCCAAATCAAGTCATAACCACCATCGACTCAAGCGAGGATGGCATAAAGATCCCTGATCTTGGCTAAACTATTGGGGAATCATGGAAGAAACCATTTTTGCAGAATAAAGATACTATTAAAAAAATGTCAAATCAAAATTTAAGGAAAAAATGTGGTGTGATAAAGAGTTAGAGGAAAAAATAAAATTAAGGTATTATAAAGATGTAATCAACTCTAATATAGAAGATCAAAATTATCTATCTGTTTTTCCAATTGTAAAGAAAAAAATAAGCATTGCTAAGATAAGAACAAATTCTCATGAGCTCCATAGTGAAACTGGGCGTTGGTCAATTCCTAAAACACCATGGGATGAAAGAGTGTGTCACCTTTGTGACACTAAGAAGGTTGAAGATGAAAATCACTTCCTCTTAGATTGTCCATCCTATACCCATATTAGATCTCATTTTCAAAATATTGATCACACTACCAACCTTCCTAACCTCTTAACTCAACAAAAGAATGGTGATTTTAGAAAGCTTCTCTTAATTCTTTTTGAGCACAAAAACAAAATTCTAAAGAATCACAAGTAATCACTTACCCTCTTAAGGTCCGATAGACCAATTAGGTATTATTGTATGTTAATCATCATCATCATCATCATCATCAATTTTGTGATTAGTATGATTATATAAATATAGAAACCAATTTTAGATTGTTTTATTACAATTTCTATCTCGTGATGTTATGACCCTGTTTTCTTTTATAATAAGTTTTTCTTGTATTCTTATATTTTATTTTCATCTGTCTAAATCGGAAGAAATTAAAATTCGGAATTGTTTTTAATTAATGCTTCGATGCGGTTATGTGTTTATGTTTCTTTTATTATTATGTAGTTTAACTCAGACTCCTCACCTTCCAATCAACTTTGTGTGCATTAACTTGACTTGTTCATTCATATTATCATGCACAAGGTAAACGCTTCTCCGTGCACCTAAATCTACTACCCGTTTCTTCTTCATCGTACCGACTACTTACGTGCACTATTCTAGCATTGTGTGCCAATATCCCCTACGCACAGTTTTGATACTATGCACCGATATTCCACATGCATTTTTGTCCTATGCATGCACCATGTCAAGTTTAACATACTCCTTCATGCTCAAATATCTATGCATACTACTGAATACACCATTGCGAAACAACTTATATCATACTTATGCGTGCACCAACAAAACTCCTCTATGTTAAGAAATACTTGTGCACCCCATGTGCACCTTATTATGTGTGTTCTTACCATGCAAAACTAATTTCAGTGCATGAATATACACATAATAATCCTCCATGCGGTGCTACCATTTACGACGCACACTGGCATGCCATGGTTTCCCGTGCAGTACCAAATTTACCACATGTGCTAGTATGCCAACCTTTTCCAAGGACATTTTATGACTCTAATTCTGGTCACTTCGAAGTTACATTTATGTGAATACTCACTTTGATTGCACCCATATGGTCCATCTAATCTTAGTGTTGAACTGAGACTATGATACCATACTGTAACGATCCCCCCGACCATCCTAAGGCCGAGGTACACCAATATAGAGAAACCACTCATGCTCTGACGCCATTCGGTAACATTCCCAACCATAAGGTCAGGAACATGCTACTCTATGGAACACTTTAGACTGCCACCTAAATTTACTCTTTAGACTGCATGAAACTAAAACATATACATACAACACGCTCGCGAAATATTTATATCTAAACATACACAACAATTACTTTTTGTAACATGTGAATTTTATATTAAAATAATAGTAATTACTGATATGCATCATTTACAGGAAATTACCCATGAGCACACAAGCATTCATAGTCACATAAATGATAAAATTGTAACATGGACATGTAAATAACAAACAACATATCCATATTTCATAAAATTGGTACTTATCTTAGAAAGACTATCACCAACTGCTTACAGACCGTCCCCAAACCTCCCAACCATAGATTACACTGTTCATCACTCTCAACAGTGAATCACCCCCGAGCTAGGATCGAACTTCACCCAGGGTAAATGGATTCCTATCCAGGCTAAGGCTCATGGACAACAGGAAAGACTCTGTCTCAGGTGCTCACTCAACTAACAACCTACAACCTCTCATTCCCCACATGCCTGTCCCACCCAAGGAAGTGTGCCCCTTCTCTGTTCAACAGTCTCTCGACTGCCTCACTTCCCTTCCAGGGCCTCAGCAATAGACCAGATCGAAAGTCTCAAAGCGATGTAGTTGTAGTTTAGCACCAACAAAAATCAATCCCCATCAATTCTCTCACCCAGAGAACTGCTCACAGGCATGAAAACTTGCTTCTTCAATCCCTCTCCAAACTAACCAGGTACACCAACCAAAAGGGATGGGGAAACAAGTTTTGGAAAGGTGGAATGGTTGTCTCAAGGATAACGAAATGTATGAGTGAAAATGGTCATTGAGTCATTGACAGGATAACTGAGTGTGTTTTTGGGATCACTGTGAACTCTCTATCAAACGATGGTCTGCCTGATGGTTTTCTTCCCTTCCCCCCCCTTCTATTCATAATTTATTCCCCCATGAGAGAGAGAGACCCTCAACTATGTTTCCCCACAATATGAATGCATGTCCCCAACTTGACACTTGTCATATCGGGAGTTACGTTTGTCCACTTGTCTACAAGTTTGGAACTTAGGATAAAGTTATCCATAATTTATGTTTTGGGAAATATTAATATAATATTCCTTGAATTTTGGCCCTCCCTTTCCCTAACTGGTGAAGTTAAGTGCCCCATCTCTTTTATCATGGTCGGTTTGCATGCAGTGATGTATTTTATATTAATAATGAGTCAAGTATAGAGTAGGCGCGTTGGCCCTTGACATCTAGGTGCACTAGCCTAGGTCCAAGACATAAGCATTGCGGCTTATAATACTGGCTCACCAGCCTATAATGCATATTATATACACAAAGGTTCGTTGACCTTAATATTGTGTGCACTTAGTTACTGTGCTCCATATCCTCTATCTTTAAGGTTGTGTGCACCTTAGTTACTGCACGTGGTATTCAGAATGTGTACATTACATCCCTTTACTATGAAGTATATGCACACACCATGCCATGAAAGGTGTATTACAAAAATGATGTCTAAATAGCTCACTAGCTTAAATATACTTGGATTATATTTTCATTTGGGTTCAGTCAAGGGATATTACAAGGTGCATGGTAGAACTACAGCTTCATGTGATTCTAAGACACACTGAGGGTATGGACGACATGCAAATTCAAGAGTTGTGAGAAATGGACGAATCAAGCTTATAGACTTCCTTTGAACAAGAGCATGAGACAAATGGATAACTCAGGTAGCATAGACTTGATGATGAAACTTTGTGATGTATGAGGCATCAATGAACTCTCCATAGATACCGAAATAATAACCATTAAGAGGAGAAAACTCTAAGTAATGAGCTCAGCTTTCTAAGGTCATAATAAACACAAAATTTGGATTATAGTAAACTCAAAAAACAATTCTCTATTCAAAGGCGAAATGAGTGTGTTGGCAACCATTTTTCATTTTTATCCTTTCCTTATAAGCTGCCTACACAAGGGTTTTGAACCCTCAATACTCGTTGCAATTCTTTAAAACAAAATGACACTATTCTCTTCGCACGCCTACCTTTCGTTTTCATTTTCACAACTGCAAGCGTGAAAACCTTGAATTGGAAGTCATGTTGATGGAATTAAAATCATCCTTTGATTGTTATGAATATTCTTGTTCATGTGGTCATTTCACCTCTAATGGTCATACATGTGTCAAAACACCAAACCTTTATTCACATTGTATTTTTGTTTGACATGGTTTCAATTTATAAATTCATGATGTAATGATTTTTGGTGTCTTTGATCAAATCCTTGGGACAATGGTTTCATAGAACCCTTAAATTTTATGATCAAATCTTTGGTTCTATATTCGAAATGTTGTTTTGTTTTAAATCATACAAATGCTATTATTTGTTCAAACATTCGGATCGACTTGTCATGGATTTCAATGGTTGTTTGTTTGGCATGTTGTTTACATTGTTTTTGACACACACCAAAAATGAGTTGAATTACCAAGGTGCCATCGATTGTACATATCAATATGAATGTTTTGTATGGTATCAAGTCATTCCACCACCCTCGCACGTATAGGCATTAATGTCTGTCTTGTATCTCGGGCTACCTCTATTTGTTTTGGGGGAACCTATGAGCATTTGGTCCTGCGGCTACCCTGTCCAGCCTCCTCACTGTTTACCATGCCAACTATGTGTTCTCTCCTATGGCACCTGTAGTGCACATAGAACCTAATGGCGTCCAAACACTGCTTTTATTTGACAATGCTCCTGAAGACTTGGAGAATAATGGTTGGTTAGTTTTTATCCAAATATTTGATGGTTTCAACCTCGCGGTCACCCAACAGTTTTCCCTCACTTTCAATGGATGTAGGGCCAAAGTTGGAGACATCCAACTTGAATTGAATGAAGAATTCCTTAGCTCAGCTACGGGTTTTCCAGCTAAAGGACAGAGGTGGTTTAAGAATTCAAAGGTGGATGAAGTTTCATGGCCACTCATGTTTACATCGAGGAAAATTGTTAGTTGTGACAGAGGTATGCCAGTCACTGCCCTTAAGTCTAGGTGGCATGATTTATTGGCCATTGTTAAGCAATTCGTGACTTACGAAGGTCGATATGGTTTAGTGTTTCTATACCATCTCTGGTTGCTTATGAATTTTATAGATTTCCCTTTGAATATGCCTCACTAACTCCTACGCAGTCTATATAAAATGCCTAAATGATTTAAGAGGGAAAAGGTTGATTCCATCCTCTTCCATCACTGTTTGATCAAAATCATTATTGTGCATCATTTGAGGTTGAGTGGTGACTGTTGGCAAGATTTCCTATTTAGGAATGGCTTTGCCACTCTCGAATGTATTCAAGTGGACAAGACCTTGGTCACTGAAACCCTTGTTGGGCCTGTCGTGCCACCTCCTACTCTCCTACCCACTGTCAAACCCTTGGCCTACCCCAACGCTGACCTACCCAACACCATGCCTAACTCATGTTCAAAAGACAATGCTAAGACTGTTAAGAAGCCTGTAAGGAAGAAGGGAAAGGGTAATACAGATGTCAACAACAAGGGAAAGAAAGTTGCACGTTGGGTATCCAAGTGTGCTAGGAACAAGCCCAAACAAAACACAGACCAGAAGCCTATTTCTTTGAGCGAGGATTTAGACTCTGAGATTGAACGCTTTTTGGTCGAGGAATACCCGTAATCACATGGCCTCTATTCTGTTGAACCTTATGACTACGTATCCAACCTCCCACCGTGTCTCAAGGATGACCCTAACTTCCCCAGAATTAAGTTTGACGGTGAAACTCCTGGTAATTTAAAAGAACCCTCACCTGTAGTGACTCGGCCCGATCAACAACAGTGCACTCAATGCAACTCTTGGCTAGAACGATACTACACAGATGTCCCTTTGTTGCAATCCAAAATTAAGTCCTTAGAGGATCGGGTGATGGTGTTGTCTAAGCAAAATGATAGATTGCAAGCCAACGATAAGAGGAAAAATACCACGGGTTATATCGTCTTCAGAAATGTTGAGGCAACTACCACCTTTGTTAACTCAAAGTTATCCTGACCGAATCGTTTTGCTACAGCCCAAGTATGTTATCTCAACATCGATTTTTGAATGATTTGGTTTGAATTAGCATAGACGATTTTGTTTTCTCTGAATTAGTTCTGTTTTGTTTGAATAGATTCAAAACGATTCTGTTATTTTCGAATTACCAAGAATGATTTCGTTTTGAATTGTGTTTGCATTGAATCAATACAAAATATTTGTTTACTAGATCGAATACATCTCTGTTTTGATTGAATCAATTTAATACGATTTTGTTGTTCTTGAATTAGTATAAACGATTGAATTGGCTTTGAGTTAGTTTGAAAAAGTTCTATTTTGTTTGATTAAAAAAAAAATCAGTTTGTTTTGAATTAGCATAGTCGATTGTGTTTATGTTGAATTAGTATCAAAGATTGGTTTGATAAATAGAATATAGTCTGTTTTGATTGAGTTGATTCAATATGATTTCATTAGTTTTGAATTGGCATAAAAGATTTGGTTAGTTTTAGTGTGAATGATTGGCTTTGCTTTGAATTAGTAATTAAGAGTTGTTTGATTCACCGCATACATTCTTTTTATCATTTGAATTGATTTAAAATGATTTTGTTTGTAAATATGACCAGCTACAAAATCGTGAGATTCTGTAGCTAGTCATAAAATTTGGATTTTTGTTAATTTTACAAATAAAACAATATCTAAACTTGTTTATTCTTATCCATCTATAGGTACACACGAATTTCAATGGAAATTGGATTTGTTGTGGCAGTTTAGAAAATACTTTTTGTTACATAGTTTTAGTTTAAGTTGTTAGTCTTAGGTAGAAATAGGAATCTGGGAGATTGTTCCCATATTTTTGTGAACAATTTTGATACTTTCCATAGGGGATGTTTCATCCTGTGGCCTTTATATACTTGTTATTTTTTTTAAACAACCCATAATTGTTGGGAGAACAAAAACTATGGGCTGATGATTATACAAATTGGAATAGAAGTGGATTTGTTGTACATCTTTAGCTTCAATTTATCTTACTTTTATTCAAGTTTTGCGCATAACAATTTGTAATCAGATTATTGACTACTTTAGATATCAAGATCTGTTATAGGTTGATGCATTATGATTTAAATTTCGTCCATATTTGATGTATCTCATTTTACTCACAGCAATTACTCTGTTTGAATTTAATGAATAGAAGGTTTATCTTCTTAGTTAAATGAATGGTTATGTACAAATCTTCGCATTGGGATTTATCTAATGTGATGATCAGTAAACTATAAGATTGTTGTCATTTTATGTCTTGTTTGTTCTGACATTCATATTCAAAGAGAACTGCTGCTTTCTATTTACAAGAAGCTTGTGGAAAATTTGGTGCGGGTTTCCTCCCATCAAACAGCTAAATCGAGTACTGTCATAGGACAAATATGAAGCATTACTTCAGGTCAGTTTGTTATTTGCAATTTAATAGTTAATAAATTCTCAGTAGTTTAGATAGATATATAGTTCATATTTACAGTTAGGATTGCTATTTTATTTGCTTAGCTTGGATAGCTTTCATTTTGTTCCTTTCTCATAAAATTTATAAAAATAAAAAATAATAGCTTCGCTGTCATAAGACAATTTACACATGATTTTTGCAAATTTCGATTAAAATTTGTATTCTGTAAATACTATACATATGTAATTGAGATTTAATTGTATTGATAGTTGAACATTTAATAAGTAGGACGATTGCTCTATAATATTAGTTAGTAAACTGTATATATGTTTTAGATTTGTATATAGTTTGCTATAGCTGTTTATTTATTTATTTATTAGTTTCTTTAGCTTAGTTTTTCTTTCGTTTTCCTAGGACTTAGATCAGCCAACGAAGCTGCTAAACCCATCAGAGTGGATCATCCCAAATGGCTTGGGTTATTTAGACAACCTCGGACCGGATCCACCCCTTCAGTTGACAAGCGGTCAATTTTTCCCGTCAACAAATGGCACTAGAAGGAGGGCCTGAAAAATTATTAATGGCACCAGGCGGTCGTAAGACTCCTCCACCACCCAACCACTCACCTATAGTGAAAAGAAGTCATTCAAATGATAACATCGTCCCTCAAACAAAAACAACATCAAACGATGATCTATGGATCACAGTTGAACTAGTAACCCCAAATCCTATAGGTGGTGATGTATAAGAGATTGTCCGCCAATATATCTTAAGAACACATAGTGCCTTCACCCGTTTAGGGAAACCAAATCGACCTTTGGACCAACCATTGGATTTCTTTGATATCATAGAACAACTTGGAGGCACTAACCTCACTTTAAACCCTACATATCCAATCCTCACTCCTGCTACAGGAGGAGTTGGAATACCACCCTCACCACCCCCATCATCTCCTTCTTCTTCTAGAGAAGACTTTTCTGACGAAGGCATTTCACCTTCTCAGCCTTCCACACTGCCTACACCAATGGCCAATCAAAACAATCCTATCAGACCCTATCTTGACCAGGATGCAGTAGCCATACCCAGGCCACAACATCCCTTACCCAAACATCCGGAGAAGTGGCTTCCCAAGTTTGACCCTGACTCTAAAAAGATCACCGAAGATCACATTAAAAAGTTTATGTTATCCATTAGACTCCGTAATGTCGAGCACGAAGACGTAGTCTGTAGGTTTTTCCCCTACACTTTCGAGGGCAATGCCTCTATCTAGTACTTTGCCTAGCAACCCCATACCATCGTGTCATGGGAAAAGTTCGAATCCTGCTTTTGTTGAGAAGTTTGGGGACAATAAGTCCCCTGAAGTTCTAGTTATGGAGATTTCTAGTTTAAGAATGAACCCCAAAGAGAAAATCAAATACTTTAACCAAATATTCTTAACACTTAAGAACCGAATCCCTACGGACTCGATGCCTACTGAGAATCTTATCATAGCATACTACACTAAATCCTTGCATCAAAGTATAGCCATTTGGGTAAAATGATCTAAGAAATCCACATTGTTAGAGGCCTTTGAATAGGCTAGCTAGATTGAAAAATACATCCTTAGTTTAAAGGATACTACTAGCAATGAAACATAAACTAGTTCATCTTTCAAAAAGAAAATCGAAATCCTCCCTAGACCTGCTCAAAATAAAACACAACCTGAAAGCTTGGATTTAGAAAAATTAACAAAATTTGTTCAAAAACTATCAAATCAAGTTATAGATTTGAAAAGGACAGCCGAAGAAGATTCTTCGAGCAAAGGGCCTTACAAACCCCCATTTAGGAAGCCTTTTCCCACCAACCGACCTAATCCAAATACCGAGGGCCTAGATCTAGAATGTCTGCAATTCGCCCTTCAAACAATTCTAGAAGCCCATGATAACTTGATGCCCCCTGAGATCCCTCAGGAAGTAGTTGAACAAGAGACAGTTGAAGAATAAGAATCTTCTCCGAACATTTTTGGACACTTCTTGGATAGCATTTTTCAAGCTAATTTCGAGACAGTTCATCCCTACAATACTAGGAGTAAGACAACAAACAAACCTTCTTCCGAAAACACTACGACTTTGCCCCCAAAACAATCTAAACTAGCTGAGACTAAACAGAGTCATGTAAACCTCAACTTAGATTATGATTTAGTTGAAGATCTAAAAAAGTTAAGGGATAACATTTATGTTTATGAATTATTAAAATTTCCATTTCTGCTACAAAAAATGTTACAGAATATTGTAGAGAATAGAAAAAATGGTAATTCAATCAGTAACAAGGTTGTTCAGAACAAAGTTCCTTAGAAGACTTCCTCTAAGAATAATTCTGATCCTCATGAGAAGGGAAGCCTTCCTGTAAATAATGTAACAAATGTAGATAAATTAGATTTAGAGGCTGCGAGTAAAAATCCACAAGATTCCACCATTAGTACTCATAGAAATGTACCTCCATTTTTGTTAACTTTAGAAATCTTTAATAGAAACGTGCACAATAGTATGGTATTGTAATGATCCCAAGCCAAATTATTTCTTGGAATCACTAACTACTACTAATTTATTGAGTTATTAAGTGCATACAAGATTCATCAACACATGGAGATCACAATATATTCAAGATGTAGAAGCACAAGCAAAGATCTGACC
>ML795255.1:228402-247817 GCA_009831015.1 Picea engelmannii
CCCAACCATAGAAATATTTTTAAGAAGTTATTGGGATTTCACAAGCCTATATAGATGACAACCAAAAGCCCCATTGTGAAAGTCATTTAGAACTGACTCATCTTCCTCATGATTCAAGCAACAAAACAAAATATTATCTACTCCTCGACGATACAAAGTGTCACATATGATAAGGTTGTTTTTATCTTGATGTTGTATACGTCATCGATCATCTCTCGAAAGATGCTAGGGTATATTCAAGGTTTGAAGATAGATTAAGATTTCTCCATACCAGTGATCCAAAGATGAGATAAGAAAGATATGTTCATCCACAAATGAATCGACATGAATAACGTCCTCATCTAGCCTAGGGAAGTTTGATATCAGCTCGGAAAAAATTAATGATTTCTTAGAATTTGCCGAAGCAAAATCGAGATCAAATTATTTCAAAATAACAATCCACTTATTGTATTTTCTCCCTATGATACGCCTAGTAAGAATGTATTGAAACAGATTGATATCTACAACCACAATAGTTTTTCAAAGAAATATATAATTATGTAATATTTGGACTACATTTACAGCGACCAAGGCTAGCTTCTTGACATGAGAGTACTTAAGTTCAAGACCAACTAAGTTTATACTAAGATAGTAGACAATGTGCTCATGGATCTCATCATCCTCCTGAACCAAAACCATACAAACCATCCCTTCAGACACGGTGATATAAAGAAAATAATATCTATTGTAGTCTGGAGGCTTCAGTAGAGGCGCTAATACCAAGGATTTATTAAGAGCATCAAAGGATTCTTGGGATCTCTCATCCCATATAAATGGAGTATCCTTCTTCAAAATACACATGGAACCCTTAGTTAAATTGACATAGTTTACTACGAACCGACGCAAGAAGTTAGCCTTCCCTTGTAAACCCTGAATTTGTCAAATGTTGTGTGGGGGAGGAAATCGAAGTATTTCCTCAACATTCATAGGATCCACCATGATCTCATTCTTAGAGAATAAGAACCCTAAGAGACGGCCAAACCAAACACAGAAGATGCACTTCTAAGGATTTAAACGGATGTGATAATAAAAACATCTCTCAAATACTAGTCAAAGTTGAGTGGAATGGTATACTCTCTTGTGAGAGTGAGTAGTGATATCATCAATGTAAGCTTCAACAATGTGTTTGATATCATCAAAATAAAAGTTCATGGCACGCTAGAAGGTTTCTACGACATTTTTAAGGCCGAAAGGCATTTTCCACTATACAAAAGTACCCCAAGTACAAATAAACTTCATCTTGTGTTGATCCTCAGGTTTTATTTGAATTTGATTATATCCTAAAAATTTGTCCATAAAATAAAAAACCTCTCTTCCTACACACTCATCGAGAATCTAGTCAATGAAAGGTGTCAGTAAGTTGTCTTTAGGAAAAGCCTTGTTCAGGTCTCAAAACTCCATACATACACAAATGGTTACTTGTTTCTTATTCATGGTAATGGGGTTGGACACCCATTCAGTCAAAGGAACTAGGTAGATGAAATCAATATTAAGTAGCTTCCCTATCTCTGACTTAATAGTCAGGGCCTTCTTAGGATTAACAACTAAAATACATTATCGAACAGGTCTAGCATCTAGATAAGTCTTGATCTCATGTTCGACAATACTAGGGTCAATTCCTGACATCTCTTAGTATGGCCAAGAAAATACGTCATGAAATTCTTTGAAGAGATTGGTGTAGATCTGAATTTATTCAGGCAAACAATCTGCACCGATATATACATTTTCAATTTTTCCAGGAACTTGAGAGATGTTGATCGTGATGGTAGGAGAAATATTCTCCATGTTTCCTTCAGCATAAACACCATGGGTATCTAGTGGAACCATGGCGTGAATGACCATCTCACTCAAGGTAGATCTAAAGTCATCTTGTTCAATCCTAAAAAGTTCTGGGAGGAAGTAAGCGCGATGATGCATATCATCCCAAGGACTATTAGGATCATTCATGGCCTCTAAGATGGATTCATATGAAGGTAAAGTATCATCAAGGAAATCATGTAAACAAGAATATTTGGTGGCCCACACGGGTTTTATAAAAGATTCCTCCTCGTCCAACTGCGAGGAGATAGGATCCAAGTCAACAACAATGTTAAGAACAAATTGATACACAACCTCTTCCACTGACAATGGCATTTCCATCCTAGTGTATAACTTCCCTTCACCTAATAGATTTGTGGAAGGTAGGGTCCAAGGGTCATTGAAATACAAAGTACAGAAAGGAATGAACCTCATTGACAACGAAGACTCACTGGAAATGGTATAAATGTGATGGATTGGTGCCATGAAATCAAAAATACCCATGAGAGAGGAATACATTTCGACACCAATATCCTCAATTTTTGACTGAGAATTGTCGATCAGTGGGATTGAAGGTCCAACTGATGCATTAGGACTAGCATGCAAAAAGGACAGTTGATCAATCGTCACTATTTTCCCTTCGTGACGAAAACATAAATTGCAGAAAATAGATGACACGAATGTGGTCATGGCATAAGTCCAATTATGACCTAGTAGTAAATTTTATTCAAGGGGTGCATCAACCACCTTTATAATAACCTCCACTATATTTCCGACCAACTGGACAATAAAAGTGGAAAGAATTTTGTGGGGTCAAAATGAACAACCATCAAATGAGGTCAACACAGTCATACATTGAGAGAGAATTAGAGAACCAATGTCTTTCCAACATGTTAGGTACATCACGTATGTTGTATCACCTTCATTAGTAACAATGCATTTGATGGTATATTTCGTGTAATCCACATGGATTTGAAAGGCCATGTGGTAAGGCAAGTGAGGCTTAGCATTTGTGACGTTAAACTTAATAACCTTTGAGTGACACAGGTCTAGAGCTCCTAAATCATGAAAACAAGGCGTTCCTCTATGAAGGACATGTTTGGATCACTTCCAAAGTTGACATCACAAAAGGGGTTTTACCTAGATATTTTACAATCAAATAGTTCTGGATAGCTCTGGCTTTAGGATTGTGGGCAGAGTCTTTTAGTAATCCTTTCAGAATATTAGGTGGAGGCTCTGAATTTTTTTTATCTACAAAGTTGTTTTTGGAGGAGGGGGAGACTTTGGACCTGGAAAAATCTTTGAAGAACCATAATAATGAGATAGAGTGGTGATGCAGGAGCATTGTTAGCAACAAGCAAGTGTGGAGGCGGAAGACAACTAGGATGAACGCCATCACATTTTGGCACATGTCAAAAATGTTTTGAGTTTTTTTTGAAAGTTTGGATGCACAAACATTAATGAAATAGTTAAGAAGGCGTACTTCCATATTGTAAATAGATCTTGAGCGATCCGCTCTCATTTATAGGATGTAGAGGCATTTATACCAGTTAATGAAAGTAGGTAGATTTAAATATTCTAGATTAGACAGTTTTAGGAACAGGAGGAAAAATGACCATAGACACCCTCATATTTGTATCATTGTATCAGTCAGAGATGGTAGGATTAAGCACATTAGCATAGAGAAGAAGTAGAGAGTTGTAGAGAAGAACCAATGTACAAAAGTTTTGAATTAATATATGAAGCTTTGATTCAGACTCATGGTGTCATAATGCTTTCTATGTATACATGTTGAATGCTATGCTTATGGTTGTTTTATTCTCTCTATCATGAATTTGTTATTATGTTGTGTGTGAATGTATGTTTTCATGTTGGATGTTTGAAAACTAAGAGAGAGAGAGAGAGAATGAGTTTCAATTGTTTCTCTTCCTAAGTGAGAGAAATTCCTGCAAGGAGTGCAGTGGAAGTGTCCGCAAGGTGTGCATTGATAGGGTTCATAGTTTATCTCTGAAAACTCAGGAGGGATACCATTGTTCTCATTCCAATAGAAGTGAAAAACAAACACTGAAGCCATGCAAGGTTTTTGCAAGCAAGTCGAGACCTTAGAACTTATCAACTAAGGTTGAGATATTGAAGGATTATTGTTGCAGAGTTGTACAGAGTCAAGAGATTCAAATATTCAGGAATATTTGAAGAAGTGTTTCAAGGAGTGCGTGCAAAAGTCTTTTAGGAGATCCTAGGTTGTGAAGGAAGCTTAGGAGGGTTAGGACCCTTGAATCATTCCAAAGAAAGGAAGGAAATGCAGGTAGTTATGCAGAGGTTAAATTCCAGAGGAGGATCATAGGTTTGATCTGAGCCAAAGGTTCTTTGAGGACGAGGTTGAATGGTCAGAATTCTCCAAGGAGAACTCTTGAAATAGCAGGGACCGTATGATCCAGGAAAGTTGCAGGGGAGTTAAGCGTTGGATAGATCTATCATTCGAAAGGTAGAGTCAATGTGGACCATCGATCATGACCTATTCAGGCCTTCAGATCATTTCGAGAATTCAAAGTTTGGGAACCCGTAGTGCAAACCAAAACCTTGGTTGATCAAGTTTCTGAAACGCGAAAGGAGGTTTCGTGTGTGAAGTCAAAGAGTGACGAGTTCGGGAATTCAAAACTTCAGAGTTCAGGGTTTCGGAAGTCCTAAGGACAGGTGATCGAGACTTAGTAGGGAGAAAATTCTGAAATCAGAAGTTGCAATAGAGCATTTTTTGGGATTTTGGCAATCGGGTTTTCGGCATTCCCGTTGACAAGGGGTAGAACACTCCACATTAGAAGTACTGAAAACACGAAATGCGAAGGAAATTGAGGAAGTGTGTTTCAGCATTTCGAAAAATTGGGGTTCGAGAATTTAGGGGTCGTAGTGACACAAGGTTAAGGTCAAGAGTTTCAAACTCCTGGTATGAGAAATCGCGCTAACTGTTGGATCAAGTAGAAGAACCACAACAGTTGATTTTCCTTGGAAGCAGAACACTAGTGTTTTGGTGTTTCGGGACTTGGCATATCGGGAACCCTATTGAAAAAGGGACGAGACATATTGATAACGAAATCTCGAAGTCACGAAGTGTAGTAGGGTTGAGGGTGGACTTTGATTTTGGTAATTCAGGTTTCGGGACCATGGGAGTCGAGAGGTAGAGTTGCACGACATTATGACTCCTGAAATTGTGAAGAGTGAAAAGCTGAAATCAATGGAAAGGTGAGTCGAGAGTTTGGCATTTCAGGTTTCGGAGGTTGAATGGGCAAGGCGCTCAACAATGGGACTTGCAAAATCTGGTATCCCGAAAGGGAAAGGGAAAAATTCCCAATGAAAGTTGGGGTTTAATAGCGGGGTTCATGCCGGTGAATGATCACGCGGGCATAAATCAGAAGGGCCTGTGAACTATACTTGGAGAGGGTGAGTGAATAATTCACTGAGAGGAATTAAGAGGGCCAGTCAGACTCTAAGGACTGAATTTGAAAGATCCTATGCAGACCTCGACCTGAGGGTTGGGGGTCTATGCTAGCTATGGTACGAGAGCCTAGAAATATTTCTTTTCTTTATGTAGTAAGGAAAAGAGGAATTTTGCAGCCATGCCACCGAGAAGAAGAGACAGGAAAATACCTGACCCACCAAAGGAAAGGGAAATTCTAAGAAGAAGAGACAGATAATTACCTGATCCGGCAAGGGAAAGAGATATGTGTGAACTACATGTCAAGCTTGATGCCATGGAAACAACACAGAGGTGCACAATTGACGTTGGGGATATCAGCGAATTTGAAAGTGAAAATGAAGTTGGAAATAAAGAAGTTGCAGCCGAAGATGCAGTAGATGAATGCCCATTTAGGGTTGTTGCAAGGATAGGTGCTAGAGAAAAAATGGACATTCCAGTATATGAAGGAAACCTGGCTGTTGAAGAGCTTCTAGACTGGATTAGATCTCTGGATAAATATTTTGACTATGAGGATGTAGAGGAAGACAAGAAGGTCAAGCACATTGTTACAAGACTTAAAGGGCATGCAACATTATGGTGGGATGAACTGCAGGCTGACAGACGCTGCAAAGGTAAGTAGAAAATCAAGAGTTGGGATAGAATGGTTGCGAAGATGAAGGAAAAATTCATACCCAAGGATTATCAAATTACTCTATTTCGTAAAATGCAGAACTTGAGACAGAAATTGATGACAGTGAAAGAATACACAGAAGAGTTCTATAGGATAAACATCAGATCAATTCATCAAGAAAGTGATGATGAAAAAGTTGCCAGGTATATGAATGGTCTGAGATATGAAATTGAGGATGAGATGAGCCTGATGACCCTTAGGAATGTTGAGGATTCTTATCATATGGCGCTGAAAGCTGAAGAGAAGTTGAGCCGAAAACAAGGTCAGAGAGGGCGAGGCAGAAGTCAAGCCAGAGGAAAAAAAATTTCCCAAGACAAAAATCAGAAACCTAAAGAAGAGTGGAAGAAACCTCAAACTCAAACTGAGAGAGGTGGAAGCTCACAGAGAGGATAGTATGTTGATAGAAACACTTTTCCTCGAGCCAAAGGAAGAGGAAGAGGCAGAGGTGGAGAAATAAAATGCTTTACCTATGGAAAAAATGGACACAAATCTTATGAATGTCCAGATAATAAGAAAGAAAGAGGTGAAACTCACATTTTCGAAGCTCAAGGATGGAATGTTGAGGCAGAAGATGATGAGGGCGGAAGATCACTGATGATGAGAAAAGTTCTCTTAATGCCAGAGAAGGAGGCGGAGAACCTAGACCAAAGGAACATAATTTTTCAGACTACTTGCAAGACCAAAGTCAGGATATGCAAAGTCATCGTGGACAATGGTATCATAGACAATATTGTTTCTAGAGAGATGGTAGAAAATTTGGAGCTGGAGACTATTGAACATCCAAGCCCATACAGATTTTTGTGGCTACAAAAAGACATCAGGTAAATGTCACTAAACAATGTTTAGTTGAATTTAAAACAAGAGGATATAAGGATGAAATACTATGTGACTTCATTCCCATGGATGTTTGTCATCTATTTCTAGGTATACCATGGAAATATGACAGGAATGTGATTCATGATGGGAGAAAGAATACATACACCCTGGAGAAGAATGGGAGAACTCACATGTTGTTGTTGATTAAGGATAAAGAAGTGAAACCAGAGGTGAGAAAAACTATACTTCTCATGAGTGGGAAGGAACTTCTTAAAGAGGTTAAGAAGAAGGAAGATACACAATTCATTATGGTTAGGAAGCCTAGAATTGTTTTAACTAGTACAAGAGTGGATGATTTACCAGAGGAAATCCAGAAGTTGCTGGAAGAGTTTGTTGATATAGTAGTGGAAGAGATACCTTGTTCGTTGCCACCAATCAGGAGTATAATTCATCACATCGATATTATACCTGGAGCTAGTTTACCAAATAAAGAAGCGTACAGATTGAAGCCATAGGAGAATGAAGAGGTCAAGAGACAAGTCTAGGATTTAATGGAAAAAGGATTGGTTAGAGAGAGCTTGAGTCCGTGCGTTGTTCGAATAGTGCTCAGCCCAAAAAAATATGGAGGCTGGAGGATGTGTACAGACTCAAGGGAAATCAAAAATATTACCATCAGATATAGATTTCCTTTTCCAAGGATGGATTATTTGATGGATTTCTTGAGTGGAGCGAAATATTTTTCAAATATTGAGTTGAAAAGTGGGTATAATCAAATCCGAATCAGAGAAGGTGATGAATGGAAGACTGCATTCAAGACAAATGAAGGACTGTATGAATGGATTGTTATGCCATTTGGATTAACAAATGTGCCTATTACTTTCATGAGGTTGATGAATGAAGTCCTAAAGGATTTCATAGGAAAATTCATCATTGTATATATGGACGATATATTAATTTTTAGCAAAACAGAAGCAGAGCATTTGAAGCATTTAGCTACAATAATGAGGAGATTACAACAAGAGAAGTTGTCGATAAATATGAAGAAATCAACATTTATGAGGACAAAACTCATTTATTTGGGTTTTTTTATCTCTACAAATGAGTTGAAGATGGAACCGAATAAGGTAGAGGCGATTAAGAATTGGCCATCGCCGAAGAGTATATTTGAAGTTATAAGCTTTCATGGATTGGCTAATTTCTACAGGAAATTTATCATAATTTTCAGTGGAATTAGCACACCGATGATGGACACGGTGAAGAAAAGACATAAATATTTTCACTGGACACAAGAAGCAAATACAAGTTTCAATCTATTGAAAAGGAAGATTATTGAACAACCAATTTTGGTGTTTCCATATTTCAACAAGATGTTTCAGGTCAAGTGTGACGCAAGAGGATTTGCAATTGGAGCGGTCTTGAGCCAAGATGATAAGCCGATCACATACTTCAGTGAGAAACTGAATTAAGCAAAGATTAAATATTCAACATATGACAAGGAATTTTATGCAGTCATACAGGCACTGAAGAAGTGGAGGCACTATTTGGTTCCTAAAGAGTTTGTTTTGTACAGTGATAATCATGCTTTACAATTTGTGACTCAACAGGAGAAGTTGAACTAAAGACATGTTAAATGGGTTGAATACATGCAGAATTTTACTTTTGTAATTAAACATATTTCTGGAACTGCTAACAAAGTTGTTGATGCTTTGAGCAGGAAATGTTTGCTAATGCAGGAATTCAGAGTCAAAACATTGGGTTTTGAGAACCTCAAGGACATGTATAGAGATGAACCAGATTTCAAAGAGGCATATGAGGAATATGAGAATCCAATTCTCAGGGACAGAAGTCAATGGAMTGAATATATGATCCAGGATGGATTATTATTCAGAGGCAATCAATTATGTATTCCAAAATGCTCCATGAGGGAGAATCTGTTGAAAGAAAAACACAGTGGAGGATTGGTCAGAAATTTTGTTCATGAAAAAAYGTTCTTGAAATTAAATGGCTCATATTTTTGGCTAGGGATGAGGACCGATGTCAAATGATTTGTGGACAGATGTAGAATTTGTTAGCACATGAAGGGAAAAAGGCAAAACACAGGGTTATACCAGCCATTACCCATACTAGAGAGGTCGTGGGATGTAGTGAGCATGGATTTTATATTGGGGCTGCCAAGGACACAAAGAGGATTTGATTCAATCTTTGTGGTGGTAGACAGATTTTCAAAGATGGAATATTTTATAACATGTCATAAAACCAATGACGCGACCCATATTGTGAACTTGTTTTTCAAAGAAGTTGTCAGACTTCACGGCTTACCGAGAAGTATAGTTTCAGATCGAGACACCAAGTTTGTAGGACATTTCTGGAGGACTTTATGGAAGAAGATGGGGACAAATCTATATTTTATCTTAGATTGTCATCCTCATATGGATGGACAGACAGAAGTTGTAAACAAGAGCTTGGGAGATTTTCTAAGGAGCCTAGTGACTGAAGACCACAATCAGTGGGATCACATTCTACCACAGGCGGAATTTTCCTATAATGATTCACAAAACAGAAGCACAGGGCGGAGTCCATTTCAGGTTGTTTATGGAATGCAGCCAAGAGGAGTTTCTAAATTGAAAGATTTAGAACATAATGAAACTAGAAGTGCTAGTGCAGAGGATTTTGTAGAAGCAATGAAGGAACTTCACAGCCAAGTGAGGGAACGTTTGCAGAATTCGAATCAAGAGTACAAGTGTAGAGAAGATCAACAAAGGCGAGAAATTCAATTTGAAGTTGGTGATATGATACTTGCACATATGATAAAGGAAAGGTTCCCAAGGGGAACATATAACAAACTGAAAATGAAGAAGATTGGACCATGCAAGGTCGTGAAGAAATTTGGGGCAAATGCATATTAGATTGAATTACCTGATGGGATCAGAATTTCACCGATATTCAACATCTTAGATCTGTACCCTTATAGAGATGGAGCAGATAGTGAACAGACAAAGGTTTAGTGGACTAAACAAATGCATGTAGCTCAAAAGCCATAGATGGAAAGTATACTTGATAAGAGGGTCAGCAGGAAGACCAAGAGGAAAGAGTATTTTGAATACTTGGTCAAGTGGAAGGGACATCTAGTTGAATATGCCAGCTGGGAGAATGAAGCAGAAATTTAGAAGCATGGACAGACCATGCAAGAGATCATGAACAAGATTCCATGAAACTTTTCAAGTGAGGGAGTATGATGTAGGAGCATCGTCAGCAACAAGCAAGTGTGGAGGCGGAAGACAGCTGGGATGAAAGCCATCACATTTTGGCACATGTCAAAAATGTTTTGAAATGTTTTTGAAAGTTTGGATGCACATACATTAATGAAATACTTAAGAAGGTGTACTTCCATATTGTAAACAGATCTTGAGCGATCCGCTCTCATCTGTAGGATGTAGAGGCATTTATGCCAGTTAATTAAAGTAGGTAGATTTAAATATTCTAGATTAGACAGTTTTAGTAACAGGAGGGAAAACGACTATAGACACCCTCATATTTGTATCATTGTATCAGTCAAAGATGGTAGGATTAAGCACATTAGAATAGAGAAGAAGCATAGAGTTGTAGAGAAGAACCAATGTACAAAAGTTCTTAATTAATATATGAAGCTTTGATTCAGACTCATGGTGTCATAATGCTTTATGTGTATACATGTTGAATGCTATGCTTATGATTGTTTTATTCTCTCTGTCATGCATTTGTTATTATGTTGTGTGTGAATGTATGCTTTCATGTTGGATGTTTGAAAACTGAGAGAGAGAGAGAATGAGTTTCAATTGTTTCTCTTCCTGAGTGAGAGAATTTCCTACAAGGAGTGCAATGGAAGTGTCCGCAAGGTGTGCATTGACAGGGTCCAGAGTTTATCTCTAAAAGATCAGGAGGGATACCATAGTTCTCATTCCAGTAGAAGTGAAAAACAAGCATCAAAGTTGTGCAAGGTGTGTGTAGGCAGGTTGAGAACTCAGAACCTATCAACTAAGGTTGAGAGATTGAAGGATTGTTGTTGCAGAGTTGCACAGATTCAAGAGATTCAAATATTCAAGAATATTTGAAGAAGTGCTGCAAGGAGTGCGTGCAGAAGTATTTTAGGATATCCGAGGTTGCGAAGGAAGCTCAGGAGGGTTAGGACCCTTGAATCATTCTAGAGAAAGGTAGGAAATGCAAGTAGTTACACAGAGGTTAAATTCCATAGGAGGATCATAGGTTTGATCTGAGCCAGAGGTTCTTTGAGGAGAAGGTTGAATGGTCAAAATTCTCCGAGGAGAACTCCCGAAATAGTGGGGATCGTATGATCTAGGAAAGTTGTAGGGGAGTTAAGTGTTGGATAGATATATCCTTTGATAGGTAGAGTCAACATGGACCATCGATCGTGACCTATTCAGGGCATCAAATCATTTCAGGAATTTAGAGTTTGGGAGCCTAGAGTGCAAGACAAAACCTTGGTTGATCAAGTTCCCGAAACACGAAAGGAGGTTTCATGTGTGAAGTCAAAGAGTGACGAGTTTAGGAATTTAGAACTTTGGAGTTCGGGGTTTTGGAAGTCCTGAGGACAGGTGATCGAGACTCAGCAGAGAGGAAATTTTGAAATCAGAAGATGCGATAGAGTATTTGTCGGTATTTTGGAAATCGGGTTTTCGGCATTCCCATTAACAAGGGGTAGAACACTTCACATCAGATGCAGCGAAAATGTGAAATGTGAAGGAAATTGAGGAAGTGCGTTTCGACATTTCAACAAATCGGGGTTCGGGAATTCGGGGGTCGTAGTGATACAAGGTTAAGGTCGAGAGTTTCGAACTCCCGGTACGCGAAATCGCACTAACCGTTGGATCAAGGGGAAGAACCACAACCGTTGATTTTCCTTGGAAGCGAAACACTAGTGTTTCGGTGTTTCAGGACTTGGCATATCAGGAACCCTATTGACTAAGGGACGAGACATAGTGCTAAGGAAATCCCGAAGTCGCGAAGTGTAGTAGGGTTGAGGGTGGACTTTTCAGGATTACGGTAATTCAGGTTTTGGGATACTGAGAGGCGAGAGGTAGAGTTCCACGATATTGTGACTCCCAAAATCACGAAGAGTGAAAAGCCAAAATCAATGGAAAGGTGAGTCAAGAGTTTGGCATTTTGGGTTTCGGAGGTTGAAGGGGCAAGGTGATCAACAATGGAACTTACAAAATTGCGAAATCCGGTATCCCGAAAGGGAAAGGGAAAAATTACCAATGACACTTGGGGTTTAACCACGGGGTTCATGCCAGTGAATGATCGTGCGGGCATAACTCAAGAGGGCTTGTGAACTATACTCAGAGAGGGTGAGTGAATAATTCCCTGAGAGGAATTAAGAATGCCAGTCACACTCTAAGGGTCGAAGTTGAAAGATCCTATGCAGACCTCGACCTGAGGGTTGGGGGTCTACGCCAAGTGGTATAATGTCCCCGTCCCCTGACTAGCTAGTAAACATCACTCTGTAAACATATCTTACTCTGATACCAGTTTTGTAACATGCCTGACCGCCAACAGGCCGACCATGCTACCTCATAGAAAGAAAAAATATCATATAAATATAAATATAAACATAAACAAACAACATATTATGCTAATACACGAATTAATGCATAAATAATAGTAAGCATATACTAGAAATACTCATCAATATAGCATGTGAAAATACACAACATGTAAATGAACAAAGAAATGGGTACTTATCTTTTAATTGAAGTACACTAACTGTGTGTAGACCTTCTATGAACCTCCCAACCATAGACCACACTGTTCATCACTCTCAATAGTGGGTCACCCCTAAGTTGGGACTAAACTCCATCGGGAAAGGGATTACTAGGCTAGGCATTGACAACAGGAAGTTGCACAGTACAATAGGAATGATTTCCTCCAAGGATCCACTTATGTCCACAACTCACATAATCTCATTGCTAATGCAAGATCATCGTGCAAAGCCCAAAGCACACAATTAAGCCAAAGAAATAGCTAGACGTGTGGAGAAAGAAAAAGAACACGTTTTCATAAGAACCATTTTGAATTTTGAACTTAAAAGGCATTAATGTAATAGTTAGGAAGATGGCATACTTTGAATTTATATATTGGAGGTTGTAAATAGATCTTGAGTGATTTCTCTCATCTGTAGAACATTAAGGAATTTGAGTCTGTTAAATGTAAGAGTAGGTATATATGAATGTTAGATTAGACAGTTATAGAACATAGGAGGGAAAACAAATATAGACACCCTCACTCTTGTATTATTTTATCAGTAATATTAGCATAGCACAGAAGAAGAGAGTTGTAGTAGAGAGTTGAAAAGAAGAACCCATGTACAGGAGCTTGAATTAATATATGAAGCTTTGAATCAGATTTCATAGTGTTATGATGTTTTCTTTTTATACATGGTGAATGGTATGATTATGGTTGTTTTATTCTCTTTGTTATGCATTTTCTTTAATACTGTGTGTATATATGATTTCATGCTGAATGTATGAAGTCTGAGAGAGAGAGAGAGAGAGAGAGAGAATGAGTTTCAATTGTTTCTCTTCCCGAGTAAGAGAAGTTCCTACAAGAAGTGCAGTGAAACGTCCGCATGTGTGTGTTGACAAGGGTTCTAAGTTTTGTCTCAGAAAGATTAGGAGAGATATCGTTGTTCTCATTTCAGCAGAAGTGCACAGAAGTCGTGCAAGTTGTGTGCAAGCTAGTCAAGGCCTTAAACTTATCAACTAAGGCTGAAAGATAAGGGACTGTTGTTGCAGAGGGTGCACAGAGTTGAAGAATCAAATACTTAGAAGTATTTGAAATATTGTCGCAAGGAGTGCATGCAGGAGTCCTTCTGAGACTCAAGTTTGCAAGTAAAATCTTAGAAGGGTTGGTGTCTTTGAAGTGTTAAAAGGGAGACAGAATGAAGTTTCTTTGTAGAAGCCAAGTCAAGATGAGGAACATTGGTTAATTTCACAGAAGTCTTCAAGGAAGAAGTGAGTGGTTGAAATCCTCTATGGAAAACTCACAAAATCGCGAGGACAGTGGGATTCAGTGAAGCTGTAAGTAGGTTCAACATTGGATGAATCCACCCTTTGGGAGGTAAGACTCAACGTGGACTGTTGATCGTGAGAGTGGATCTATTAGGATCATTTCAACATTTCGGTGTTTCAGGGTTTGGGAACCTGAGAAGGCAGTGTTTTGGGAATTGAGAGTCTCAAACTTCCTGTATCCAGAATCCCAAAATAGTGTGGGCTATCACATCTAAAGGAAGAAGGTGCCATTTTGGAATTCGGTATTTCAAAGTGGTAAGGGAATGACAGTTGAAGGCTGGCGAGAGTCCACGTCAGAGATAGAATTCATTTGAGTGGACAGGTGGCCTGTCTTCTTCAAATAGGTAGAGTCAAACCTTTTTGACCATTTGGGTTTTGGAGGTCAAAGGGCTAGGAGCCTTGAATCTAGATTCATGAAGTCACGAAGTTCGAAACCCCGATGAAGTGAAAAGTCCATTAGGATGCCAACCTTTCCTGAATGCATCAGAATTCGGCATTTCAGTTTTCAGAGGTTGTAGAGATAGGAACTCTCGACAATAGGAATCACAGAATCGTGAAATCTAAAGTATCAGTTTGATGAAGGGAATGATCTTACTGAGATCGGGAGATGTGAGTGGTGCTTTTTGGTTGATCGCATGGGGCATACTCATAAGGACCTATGGATACACCGCCGAGTGTGTGAGGGATTCCCTTTGGGGAAAACCAAAGAGTCAATTAGACTCAGGAAGGCAGATTTAGAATGATCCTCAGTAGATCTCGGCCTGAGGGTTGGAGGTCTGCGGCATTTTGGTATCAGAACTTGACTTTGTTTGTATATTAAAAATGGAGGAAGTAGGAGGAAGAAGAGTACTCTGATACGCACATTTTGGTATCAGAGCAGGTGAACAAATTCTTTTCTTTTTGTTGCAGAGAAAAGAGAACCATTTTCAGTCATGCTGCCGAGAAGAAGAGACATACCAAAGCCTGATCCAACAGTGGAAAGAGAAGTGCGTGAGTTACATGCAAGGCTTGATGCCATGGAGACAACACAGAGGCACACAGTTGATTCTCGGGATATCAACAAATATGAAAGTGAAAATGAAGCTGGAAACAAAGGAGAATAAGCCGCAGTCGAAGATGCTGCAGATAAATGCCTATTCAGGGTTTTTGTAAGGATAGGTGCCAGAGCAAAGATGGAGATTCCCATGTATGAGGGAAACCTGGATGTTGAAGAGCTTCTAGACTGGATTAGAGCTCTGGATAAATACTTTGACTATGAGGATGTGAAGGAAGGTAAGAAGGTCAAACATGTTGTTACTAGACTTAAAGGGCATGTAGCACTATGGTGGGATGAACTGCAGGCTGACAGACGCTACAAAGGCAAGTAGAAAATAAAAAACTAGGATAGAATAGTAGCGAAGGTGAAAGCCAAATTCATACCCAAAGACTATCAAATTACTCTATTTTGGAGGATGAATAATTTGAGACAGAAGCTTATGTCAGTGAAGGAATACACTGAATATTTCTAGAGGATAAGCATCAGAGTAGGTCATCAGGAAAGCGATGATTAAAAGGTTTCCAAATACATGAATGGTCTGCGATATGACATTCAAGATGAGGTGAGAATGATGACCCTTCAGACTATAGAAGATGCTTATCAAATGGCTCTGAAAGATGAAGAGAAGTTGAGCCGAAAGCAAGGTCAAAGAGGCTAAGGTAGAATTCAAGCCAAAGGAAAAACAATTGCCTAAGACAAAACTCAGAAATCTAAAGAAGAGGGGAAGAAACCTCAAACTCAAACTGAAAGAGGGGGAAGCTCACAGAGAGGGCAGTATGATGATAGAAATACTTTTCCTTGAGCTAGAGGAAGAGGAAGAGGCCAAGGAGGTGAAGTGAAATGTTTTGTCTATGGGAAAAATGGACATAAATCTTATGAGTGTCCAGATAGGAAGAAAGATGGTGGTGAGGCTCACATTGTCTAAGAACAATGACGAAATGTTGAGGCAGAAGATGCTGAGGACGAAAGATCCTTAATGATGAGTAAAGTTCTCTTGAAGCCAGAGAAGGAGACAGAGAACCCATCCCAAAGGAACAGTTTGTTTCGAACTAATTACAAAACCAAAGACAGGGTATGCAAGGTCATCATGGATAGCGGTATCATAGACAATCTCGTATCTACAGAGATGGTAGAAAAGTTGAAGTGGGAGACTATCGTACATCCAAGCCCATACAGAGTTTCGTGGCTACAAAAAGGACATCAAGTAAGTGTCACTAAACAATGTTTAGTTGAATTTAAAATAGGAGGATATAAGGATGAAATATTATGTGATGTCATTCCCATGGATGTTTTTCATCTATTTCTGGGTAGACCATGGAAATATGACAGGAATGTGATTCATGATGGGAGAAATAACAGATACACCCTGGAGAAGAATGGGAGAGCGCACATGGTGTTTCTGATCAAGGACAAAGAAGTGAAACCAGAGGTGAGAAACACTGTACTTCTCATGAGCGGGAAGGAACTTCTTAATGAGGTTAAGAAGAAGGAAGACACACAATTTATTATGGTCAGGAAGCCTAGAATTGTTTTGACCAGTACAAGAGTGGATGATTTACTAGAGGAAATCCAGAAATTGCTAGAAGAGTTCATTGATATAGTAGTGGACGAACTACCTTGTTTGTTGCCACCAATCAGGAGTATAAGCCATCACATTGATCTTATACCTGGAGGTAGTTTACCAAACAAATAAACGTACAGATTGACACCGCAGGAGAATGAAGAAGTTAAGAGACAAGTCCAGGACTTAATGGACAAAGGATTGATTTGAGAGAGATTGATTCCATGTGTTGTTCCAATAGTGCTCAGCCCAAAGAAAGACAGAGGCTAGTGAATGTGTACTGACTCAAGGTAAATCAATAATATTACCATCAGATACAAATTTCCATTTCCAATGATGGATGACTTGATGGATTGCTTGAGTGGAGCAATATTTTTTTCAAAGATTGATTTGAAAAGTGGATATCATCAGATTCGCATGAGAGAAGGTGATGAATGGAAGATAGCATTCAAGACAAATGAGGGGATGTATGAATGGTTTGTCATGACATTTGTCTTAACGAATGCAACCATTACTTTCATGAGATTGATGAACGAAGTCCTAAAGGATTTCATTGGGAAATTCGTCATTGTATATCTTAACAATATATTAATTTTCAGCAAGACAAAAGCAGAGCACTTAAAGCATTTAGCCACAGTGATGAAAAGATCATAGCAAGAGAAATTGTTGATTAATATGAATAAATCATCATTTATGAGGACAGAGCTCATTTATTTGGGTTTTTTTATCTCTACAAATGAGTTGAAGATGGACCTGGAAAAGGTGAATGCAATCAAGAATTGGCCATTGCCGAAGAGTGTATTTGAAGTTCAAAGCTTCCATGGTTTGGCTAGTTTCTATAGGAAATTCATACGAAACTTCAGTGGGATTAGCACACCAATGATGGATATGGTGAGGAAAAGACATAAATCTTTTCATTGGACAGAAGAAGTAGAGAAGAGTTTCAATTTGTTGAAGAAGAAGATCACGGAGCAACCAATTTTGGTTTTACCAGATTTTAGCAAGACATTCCAAGTCAGGTGTGATGCAAGTGGATTTGCAATAGGAGCGGTCTTGATCCAAGATGATAGACCGATCACATACTTTAGTGAAAAACTGAATGAGTGAAGGTTAAGTACTCCACATATGACAAGGAATTCTATGCAGTCATACAAGCACTGAAAAAATGGAGACACTATTTGGTTCCCAAAGAGTTTGTTTTGTACAATGATAATCATGCTTTACAATTCATGACTCAATAGGAGAAGTTGAACCAAAAACATGCTAAATGGGTTGAATTCATGCAGAATTTTACTTTTGTGATTAAGCATATTTCTGGAACTATTAACAAAGTTGTTGATGCTTTGAGTAGGAAATGTTTGCTTATGCAAAAATTCAGAGTCAAAACTTTGGGTTTTGATAACCTCAAAGAGATGTACAAGGATGATCCAGATTTTAAGAAAGTGTATGAGGCATATGAGAATTCAATTCTTAGGGACAAAACCCAATGGATTGAATACATGATCCAGGATGGATTATTGTTTAGGGGAAATTAGCTATGTATTCCAAAATGCTCCACTTGATTTATCGGATCTTTTAATGACTTATGGTTGAGTTTTAATTTTGTATGCGTTAATTAACCATTTGAGAAAACTTAGTGAAGAATGAGGAAAGAAGAGGAATCATAACAGCCATATACACATATGCATATCTGAAATGAAATAATATACAACAAACCATAACACGTAGATTGATAACGGAATTCAACACAACTTTGCGTACGTCTCCAGGCCTTTTCTTTGTGGGGGAGGCTTCTTTATTTATTTTCAAAAGCTCAAAAGTATATCGCTACAATGCCAAATGGATACAAGACTGATCTAGTCATGTTCTTCCAGATCTCTAGAACCATGCAAATAAAACGGCACGCAAAACGAACGTCTGGAGCTCCCAAAAATGGTCCGACAACGTCTCCTCCTCAAAAGCTTCTCTGCCTCAAAATGGCTTTGGCTTGGCTTCTCTTCAACATATCTCTACTCTGAATGCCCCCTATGGCCTCAAATATGCCTTGGTTATATAGTTGGGAAAGTTGGTTTCTCATCCCCAACTTCCTCCCAAAAATTAGGCTCCAAAACTACCCAATAACTCCCAAAAACCATTAAAAATAGGCTTAATCACCATTAAAACCCAAAAATTGGTTATAAAACCCACTTTATAGTTAGATTTGAGAATAATCCCCCTCTTTCCTAGTGCGTTCCCCCTTGACAGGGTCATATGGGTTCATATGGCCAAGCGCTAGCCCAAAGGGCTAAGCACTGGCCCCTCTCCATACAATACTTTGCTATATATTTTATAATGTGGGTTTTACATCATAAGAAATAATTTGGTGTATTGGCAAAGACCATTTCTTAAGGTGTTGAGCTTGGTGGTGGTCATGGTTTCAAAACCCATGGACCCCAAAACATATATTTTTTTTTAAACATGCCACTTCAATTGATGATTGGGTGCCACGTGGCTGCCCATGACTGGGCCACGTGGCATCTCCCCATTTGACGGATTAATGCCACTTGTCAGTTATTGACTGGTCCAGTTGCCTGCCACATGTCTACCTTGTCAGCAAACCTACCTAATCACCATTAGCTAGAGAGTGCCATGTCATATCTTGCATAGTCAGCATGCTGATGTCATCAGCATTGACTTTTTGACCAGTTGACCTTTGACTTTTTACCTGTTTGGGCTTCCAATCAGAACATGATAAATTTCACATATGGAGCCTGTTTGACAAAGTAAATATATTGCCATAATCGAGAAGATGATACGGACGCAATGACATTGGTTTCGTCAGATTCTGAGCACTTTCATTTTTGAGCATTTTTCAAGCCCTGTCAGGCTTTTGGATCCGATTTTGGATCACACCTCCCCACAATAAGACCTTTTGGTCCCCAAAAGGTTACTGACCAGTCAACAATATCGGGATAGGCCAC
>ML795255.1:249068-264103 GCA_009831015.1 Picea engelmannii
CACTGCAGTATACCTCCATCTGCCTGATCTAGTTATCAATTTTTTCTGCATTTACTTCACCATCATATATGGGCAACTCAAATTTTACATCAAGTTTTAACAATGGCATTTCATGTTTATTCTTATGAACATTTTTCTTTCCAGATTTAGAACTTGAACTTGAAGAAGAAGGAGAAGAAGGAGGTGTTGATGGAGGTGAAGGAGGAATATAAGGATGTTACTCTTCCTCTTCAATTTTTCCCTTTGAATAATCACCCAAAAATGGTCTCTTCCGTTCCAAGTAATCTTCGTACAAGACTTTCACCATCTCCGACATGGCAAGGAATGTTTTCCGGAACTCTTTCTTATCTTGAGAAATCCCTTCTTCCGATGCCATCTTCTCGCTGTGAGAATCTCTTCTTCTCAATCCAATTAATGGATTCTCTACAACAAGATCACCTTCAACACATTGTATCTTTTCCCTGGTTAACATGCAAAACTCAAATCCAAACGTCAACTAGCTCTGATACCACGTGATCCGTCGGATCTTTTAATGACTTATGGTTGAGTTTTAATTTTGCATGCGTTAATTAACCATTTGAGAAAAATTAGTGAAGAATGAGGAAAGAAGAGGAATCATAACAGACATATACACATATGTATATCTGAAATGAAATAATAGACAACAAACCATAACACGCAGATTGATAACGGAGTTCGGCACAACTTTGCCTATGTCTCCGGGCCTTTTCTCTGTGGGGGAGGATTTTTTATTTATGTTCAAAAGATCAAAAGTACATTGTTTCAATGCCAAATGGATACAAGACTAATCTGTTCATGTTCTTCCAGATCTCTAGAACCATGCAAAGAAAATGGCACGCAAAACGGACATCCGAAGCTCCCAGAAATGGTCCGACAGCATCTCCTCCTCAAAAGCTTCTCTGCCTCAAAATGGCTTTGGCTTGGCTTCTCTTCAGAATATCTCTGCTCTAAATTCCCCCTATGGCCTCAAACATGCCTTTGTTATATATCTGGAAAATTTGGTTTCTCATCCCCAACTTCCTCCCAAAAATTAGGCTCCAAAACTACCCAATAACTCCCAAAAACCATTAAAAATAGGCTTAATTACCATTAAAACCCAAAAATTGGTTATAAAACCCACTTTATAGTTATATTTGGGCATAATCCCCCTCTTTCCTAGCACACACCCCCTTGACAGGGTCATATGGGTTCATATGGCCAAGCACTAGCCCAAAGGGCTARKCGTTGGCCCCTCTCCATACAATACTTTGCAATATATTTTATAATGTGGGTTTTACATCATAAGAAATAATTTGGTGTATTGGCAAAGACCATTCTTAAGGTGTTGGGCTTGGTGGTGGTCATGGGTTCAAAAACCATGGACCCYAAAACATATATATTTTTTTGAAACATGCCACTTCAATTGATGACTGGGTGCCATGTGGCTGCCCATGACTAGGCCACGTGACATCTCCCCATTTGACGGATTAATGCCACTTGTCAGTTATTGACTGGTCTAGTTTCCTACCACATGTCTGCCTTGTCAGCAAACCTGCCCAATCACCATCAGCTAGAGAGTGCCACATCATCTCTTGCACAGTCATCATGCTGATGTCATCAGCATTGACTTTTTGACCAGTTGACCTTTGACTTTTTACCTATTTGGGCTTTCGATCAGAACGCACTAACTTTCACATACTAATCCCGTTTGAAAAAGTAAATATACCACCAGAATCAGGAAGATGAAACATACGCAATGGCTTTGGTTTGGTCGGATTCTGAGCACTTTCATTTTTGAGAATTTTTCAAGCCCTGTCAGGCTTCTGGATCCGATTTTGGATCAATGAGGGAGACTTTGCTGAAGGAAAAACACAGTGGAGGATTGGTCGGACACTTCAGTCATGATAAGACGTTCTCAAAGTTGAATGTCTAATATTTTTGGCTAGGGATGAGGACAAATGTTAAGAAAATTGTGGATAGATGCAGGATTTGTCAGCACACAAAAGGGAAAAGGCAGAACATAGGGTTATACCATCCATTACGCATACCTGAGAGGTCGTGGGATGCAGTGAGCATGGATTTTATATTGGGATTTCCAAGCAAACAAAGAGGATATGATTCAATATTTGTGGTAGTCGATAGATTTTCAAAGATGGCACATTTAATACCATGCCAGAAAACCAGTGACACAACTCATATTGCGAACCTGTTTTTCAAGGAAGTCATCAGACTTCACGGCTTGCCAAGAAGTATTGTTTCTGATCGAGATACCAAGTTCGTTGGACATTTCTGGAGGACTTTATGGAAGAAGATGGGGACAATTTTGTCTGTTATCTCACCATATCATCCTCAGACGGATGGGCAGATAGAAGTCATGAACAAGAGCTTAGGAGATTTTCTAAGGATCCTAGTGACTGAACAACACAGTCAATGGGACGCATTCTACCATAGGCAGAATTTTCTTACAATGATTCACTCGACATAATCACAGGGCAGAGTCCATTCCAAATTGTATATGGAATGCAGCCAAGGGGTGTCTGAATTGAAATATTTGGAACAAGATGAATTCAGAAGTGTTAGTGCAGATAATTTTGCAGAAGCAATGAAGGAGCTTCACAGTCGAGTCAATGAGTGATTGCAGAGTTCGAGCCAAGAATACAAGCACAGAGTAGATCAATGCAGGTGAGAACTTCAATTTGAAGTTGGTGATTTGATTCTTGCACATATTAGGAAGGAGAGGTTCCCAAGAGGAACATATAACAAATTGAAGATGAAAAAGATTGGACCGTGCAAGGTCGTAAAGAAAATTGGGGAAAATGCATATGAGATTGAATTACCTGATGGGATCGAAATTTCACTGATATTCAACATTGCGGATTTATACCCTTACAAAGCTGAAGAAATAGGAGTAGAGGAGGAATAGAAAGAAGTTCAATGGAAAAAAAAATGCCTGTAGTTGAAAAGCCATAGATAGAAAGTATAATTGACAAGAGAGTCAACAAAAAGACCAGGAGGAAAGAGTATTTTGAATACTTGGTCAAATGGAAGGGACATCCAATTGAACATGTTAGTTGGGGAGATGAAGCAGAAATTCAGAAGCATGGACAGATCATGCAAGAGCTCATGAACAGGAGTTCACGAAAATTTTCAAGTGAGGGAGTATGATGCAGGAGCATCGTGCAAAGCCCAAAGCACGCAACTAAGCCAAAGAAATAGTTGGACGTGAAGAGAAAGAAAAAGAACACATTTTCAACGAACCGTTGTGAATTTTGAACTTAAAAGGCATTAATGTAATAGTTAGGAAGATGGCATACTTTGCATTTATATCTTGGAGGTTGTAAACAGATCTTGAGTGATTGCTCTCATCTGTAGAACATTAAGGGATTTAAATCTGTTAAATGTAAGAGTAGGTAGATATGAATGTTAGATTAGACATTTATAGAACATAGGAGGGAAAACAAATATAAACACCCTCACTCTTGTATTAGTGTATCAGTAATATTAGCATAGCACAGAAGAAGAAAATTGTAGTAGAGAGTTGAAAAGAAGAACCCATGTATAGGAGCTTGAATTAATATATGAATCTTTGAATTAGATTTCATAGTGTTGTGATGTTTTTTGTTTATACATGGTGAATGGTATGCTTATGGTTGTTTTATTCTCTTTGTTATGCATTTTCTTTAATATTGTTTGTATGTATGATTTCATGTTGAATGTCTGAAGTCTAAGAGAGAGAGAGAGAGAGAGAGAGAGAGAGAGAGAGAGAGAATGAGTTTCAATTGTTTCTCTTCCTGAGTAAGAGAAGTTCCTGCAAGGAGTGGAGTGAAACGTCCACAAGGTGTGCATTGACAAGGATTCTGAGTTTTGTCTCAGAAAGATCAGGAGAGATACCATTGTTCTCATTTCAGCAGAAGTGCAGGTGAAGCACATAAGCCATGCAAGGTGTGTGCAGGCTAGTCGAGGCCTTAAACTTATCAACTAAGGTTGAAAGGTAAGGGACTAGTGTTGCAGAAGGTGCACAGAGTTGAAGAATCAAATATTAGAAGTATTTGAAAGATTGTCGCAAGGAGTGCTTGCAGGAGTCCTTCTGAGACTCAATTTTTCAAGTAAAATCTCAAAAGGGTTGGTGTCTTTGAAGTGTTAAAAGGGAGATGGAACAAAGTCGCTTTGCAAAAGCCAATTCTAGATGAGGAACATTGGTTAATTCCGCAGAAGTCTTCAAGGAAGAAGCAAGCAATTGAAATCCTTTGTGGAGAAATTGCAAAATCGCGAGGATTGTGGGATTCAATGATGTTGTAAGGAGGTTAAGAGTTGGATGAATCCACCCTTCTGGAGGTAAGACTCAATGTGGATTGTTGATTGTGATAGTGGAGCTGTCAAGATCATTTCAACCTTTCGGTGTTTCGGGGTTTGGGAACCTGAGAAGGCAGTGTTGTGGGGATTTAGATTCTCAAACTTCCAGTATTCGGAAGCCCAAAATAGCATGGGCTTTCGGATCTAAAGCAAGAAAGCACCATTTTAGAATTCAGGATTTCTAAGTGGTAAGGGAACGTAAGTTGAAGGCTTGTTCAAGTCTCGAAATCCGAGAAGAGAAACAAGTGGCGAGAGTCCACATCAGAGATAGAAATCATTTGAGTGGATAGGTGGCATGTCTTCATCAAATAGGTGGAGTCAAACCTTGTTGACTATTTCAGGGTTTTGGAGGTCGAAGGGCTGGGAGCCTTGCATCTAGATTTGTGAAGTCATGAAGTTTGAAACCCTGATGAAGTGAAAATTCCATTGGGATTCCAACCTTTGCTAAACGCATTAGAATTCGGAATTTTGGGTTTTGGAGGTTGTAGAGATAGGAACTCTTGACAATAGGAATCGTGGAATCACGAAACCTGAAGTCTCGGTTCGGAAAAGGGCATTATCTTACTCATATCAGGAGACATGAGTGGTGCTTGCGGTTGATGACATGGGGCATACTCATAAGGACCTATGGATAAACCGTCGAGTGTGTGAGGGATTCCCTGTGGGGAGAACCAAAGAGTCAATCAGACTCAGGAAGGTAGATTTAGAATGATCCAGAGTAGATCTTGGCCTAAGGGTTGGAGGTTTGCATCAATTACCCACATTCCTTTCCCACCCTAGGAGTGTACACCTTCACTATCACACATTCCATCGACTACTACACCTCCCTTTCTGGGGCTTCAACAACAGGCCAGATCAAGAATTCTTAGAGGTTTGTAGATACTACTGGACTTCCTGCAAGAGAACTCACTTCCTCAAAACACTCTCTCACTTGGATAAAGTTTCTCACGGGCCTAACAACCTGCTTCTTCACTCCCACTCCTCAACACATGAGCATGGTTATGGCAACAACAGAAATTGGACATGGGGAACAGTAGTGACAGGAAAATACGTAGGCAACCCCCAGGGTACAGGTTCAGTAAGATATTATTTCGGTCTTGTCGTAGAGAATCAGTATGGTTACAGTTCAACCATGGTTGAAAATGATTGACTTCATGCTTGCTTAGTGCATGAGTGAATCTCCCCCAACTGATGGTTAACAAGGTCTGAATAGTGATAATCATGAGAATGGCGAGAATGGTGAGAATTCCCCCCTCCTAAATATGCATGCATTTTGGATGACACTTAGCTCTCCAGGAGCATGTTCCCCCCCACTTGGAACTTGTTCCTCTCCCTAAAGGAACTTAGGGTAAATTAATATCCTCTTTACAACTCTTAGAATAATAATATATTATTCTCTTAGGATCTTAAGCTTATCCCTTCTTTCCTAGACTCACAGTCCAATCTCTTTCCCTACCCAATCGAGTTTAGTCCCACATAACTCTTTCTTCATTGTCAGTCTACATGCAATGATGTTTTTATATTAATAATATGAATATTTAAATGTACAAAACAAACTCCTGGCCTTTAACATCTAGGCTCTCCTGCCTAATAAGCACATAAGCCTCTTATATTATAACACTTGGTTTGCCAACCTACAAAACATATTACAATTTATAATTACAATTGGGTCTCAGCCTTGGGATATTATAGTCCCCTCCCCTTATTTATGCATTATCCTTAATGCATTATATACCATGTATAATACAAAATTCTTCAAAACGCTCCAAGCTTTTGTTGTTGGAACTTGTTAATCACCTATTGCTCTACTTCCAAGAACCAATTCTGGTATTCATGCTATAGCTGGAAGTCATTTTCTCTACTCCATAGAGCTTCTTTAGGAAAACTTTAACTCACTGTACCATTTGACACACCCTCCTTATGGCATCTACCATGCCATAAGCATTTTTGAGTTGCCTCTTCCTTTTTGAACTCTCCCTTCTAGGATTTGGTATCCTTTCACTGCTACATAGTCAGTCAACAATCCATCTTGCCAAAGCTTTCACACACAAGGAGAGCATCAACCCACTACCAGAGCCTCTCACCAAGGTTCTCCATTAAAGGGATTCAATGTCTCTAACAATATTTCTTCTTCCAACATTCCAACTTTAATCAATATTATCTCATCTACATCACACACATGTAGTTATCATGAGAGTACATAAAATAATTCATTTAGAAACTCAAACTTAGTTCAAAGGAAATTCAAATTTTCCCCAAAACATGAAATTCTATTTCATAATTCTTCTTGTATGTTGTCATATTAGGAATGCTTCATCTTACATACAGCCAACAAATTGTCAGTATTTCCTGTACATCATAATTTAATTGCAATATGTATAAAACCTTATGAAGTGATCATAGAATTTAGTGCACCTAGAAATTCAATCCAAATTACCAAAAAATTTAACAAAATAGAATGACTCATCATTTTATGCATATGCTTGTTCATAATTAATATCTGTAAGTTCATTAGTTTTTTTTTTTTCTCAACAAGAAATTTTTGTATAGTCAATGCTTGCGTGACAACTTGACTTACAAATTTCTTGTTGCAATGTCTAACAACTCATGAGATGTTCTCAATATCATGAATTAACAATGTTTCAGCCATTATTAATCATTATTTCCATGCAATAATATATATGCTTGTACTTACAAACACATTCAACAATTGCATTTAAGTAACCAATTATATCACTCGTTATGCATGAGTGCAATTATCAATGAATATTTATTCAATGCACCTTGCATTGAATTACATAATGTTCTTTATCTCAGTCTTGTATCTCACCATCCATAAGTTGGAATTCTGGCTAATGTCTTGACACATTCCCCACACGCTTCATATTGTCTTCCCAATTAATTGGATGCCTTCCTTTTCGACCTGAACACTACACCAAGAATATAATTATGTGGTGTTCATTAGTGTTAGCAAAACAATTGTAGTCCAAGTTTTATTTAAAGGTAGGAATATTTTGGTACATGTTTGTTTCATAACCTTTCCATATCCTTACTTTTCTATATCCAACCATGTGATGGTATCATACATGACTAACTTAACTGGAATTCATTCCTATAACAAGTTCTTATATTTTATTTCTTTGGATATTACCTCATAACCAAATTATCATGACATGCTACTATGTCAATGTGTGCATTCAAAAAACTAAGAAGTTTTGAATTAATATAGGCCTCCAGCCTTTACCACATCCAAGAGTATGCATTAAAATAACACCATCCTTTCTATCATAAAAAATCAATCGGGGAAGATTCTTACCTGAATTTCCCTTTGGAAATTATGCAACATAATTTCAAAAGAGAATACTTACCTGCATAGCTGCCATTAAATGAATTTGATTTTACCTAACTGGCTAATGATAGTAGAATATTTCATGCTTCTATTATCAAACTTACAACCAACACTTCAAATTTCTTTTTCTTCCTTCCATATGCAGCAACATCATCAACAACACTATCAATATGAAAGAATCATTTCCTTTGGCTATCCAAACAAGCCATAACATATTTACTTCCACATAAATTGCAACAACTTCCTTCTCCATGTACAATTTTTCCTTCCTGATCCCATAAGTCTTCAATCCTTCCTGTATTCCTGAATCTTCTTGTGCTCTCATTGTAGTCATTGTACATGATTAGTTCTGACCTGAGAAATTTATAGCCAATCACTCTTGGTTGCCTTCACATTTCTAGTCACATACTAATTTGATATTAACCTTCATCTTTCCTTAATTTCTTGGGTCCAACTATCCCATCTCATACTTGGATGAATTATAGTTACAATCAAACTATTTTATAGACTCTAGATTCTTCAACATCCATTTACATTTTTGAACTGAGCTACTTCGACCTTTTCTTGTCTGACTACCTTAGTACTTGAGGTTTCCTGTACCTTCTCTTCTCTTTCAATACTAGTTTCAAACTTGACCTACATAGCCAATCTATAGCATATTGTAAGGATGCACATATGCCTCGTTTTCTAGATGCATAAAATTAACTAAAAGTCCTTCTTTTACCTTACCATCATAGCTTCAAGTGATACCTCTAGCCTCTTGGGTTGTCACTTATGGATCTACGTCACTTAATATGGATTATTGTTAGGCACCATCTCCTCTGCACTCAAAACCATGCATAGAACCATTTTCTTCTACATGGTTCCTTATTGATTTCTCTTTAGAAATCATTTCACTTTTAAATTATTCTTGACTTGATATCTCCATGTTGCTATGGAAATACCTTCAACACCTTTGGAGTGTTTTAATGCATTCCTACTAGCTTGATGTCAACCTCATGATTTCTTCTTCCATTATCTTAGGATTTTCATGGACTTGACTCCATCCAGGAGTCTTTCCTTGTCTACTTTGCATACTTGCAACCACATATTATGTTGATATTAATTTTCAGCATTCCATTATTATTTGGATTCCTCTAATCCAACTCCTACATGAGAAAATTATATTTCCGGTCATGTTCTTTGAGTAACCTTGGATAGTTAAAACCAACTTTTTCTTGAAGAAATTTGATTTATCCTTTCCATGACTAATCCTATCAACGCTTGTATTATATGGATGAATTATTACTTTCTCATGTCTTGACCCATCTTATTTTTCAACCCGACATGTGTATTCAACTTATGTCATGCCATTTTTGATGACCTTCATGCCATACTTCTACTGCGCATTTTGATAGCAATAATGGAGGTGTTATCTCCAAACTGTAGGACTTCTCCTTGGAGATATTGTCACTTTCTCCAGAAATACATTATGTCCTTCTTTATCAAAATACTAGCATTCTGATATATATATATATATATATATATATATATATATATATATATATATATAGAGAGAGAGAGAGAGAGAGAGAGAGAGAGATTAGGTCTTCCACTATGTACTTATTTGTCTTAACATTCTTTAGTCTAGACATTGATCCTCTTGTGGAGTATTCTTGACGTAAGATTATGTCCTCAAGTTCCTCTGTTCCTTGTTGATATCAAGTCCAAACTCTTTTATATTCCATAAAACCTTCCTTATTCCCATTCTTTCCATCTCCATATGAACTTATTGTTCATGCATTATTCTATATTGTAGATGGATTTCTCCACCTAGAATTCACATTTGATGTGCAAAGATTGTCACCTGGACTGTCTTCCCAAAACAATAATTTCATTCAAGGTTTCCTTGTTGCTTATTGAATCCAATATTAGGGTTGATTTTAAGGATGGAAATTTATATTAAAATGTAGAAACCTGAGCTAATCTTATTAGTCCTTAATATGCAAAATGTTAAATGTTTGGCGATAGTTTTGTAAAAATATTCAAATTTCTAAGGATTTTATGTAGTTTCTATAAAATTTTGGTGATTTTTAAGGTAAACTAATTTATTTTATGGAAATTGGGTGAATATATTTTAGAAAAAATGGAAATTGGCGAATCTTTTTTTCAAAAAAAACATGGAAAGTTAGCCCATTTACAAAATTTAGCCCCTAAAATCATCGATGCCCAAGAGCTGATCCAATGACTTCTAAAAGATATCAAATGTAAAATTAAGGGTTTTCTCTGATGCAATCCTTGTGCAATTGATCTATTTTCTCTAAGATAATGGCTCTTATATCATTTATGGACCCTATCATAAAGTTCTCAAGTATTCAATACCTCTTCTAATGCAGGTATGAAACAAACGAAATCCACGGGATTCCTTCCTAACCCCTTTTTTTTCCCTTCTTTAACACATTTTTTGGGCACTAGCCTCTTTTCTTCATCCCTCAAATCACATGTGACCATGACTGTGACCAAGTGCTAATAGTTGGGCACTTATCTAAGGCCTTGAAACTTCGGGGCTCTAGAGCTTCAGAGGGTTCCCTTTCTGCACATAACAAACATCACATAACATTGAACTTGTGAACTCATGGAGGACAGTGGATCTATGGTCCACATTATTTTTTCAGATCTATGGTGGATAAGAGCTCTAGGACTTCGGGCTTCAACGGTTTCCAAAGCACATCACAAAAAATATCTCAAAGTGTCGACTTGGTGAAATCACAAAGTGGGGTGGATCAACGATCCACGACTTCCAAACATCCAACGACTGATATTTAATACAAAACTCTAGACTTCGGGAGTTTTTGAAGTACTTCTACACATATCCATCAGAGTTCCAGACTGGTGAATTCACCAACAACACATCAACAATATGATCCTTCTGGTTAACCAACGACCACAATCAACTCCAAGACTCCGAGCTTCAGGAGTTCCAGACTGTCCATAATCTCAATCCTTTTGGAGTGCCAAGTCTCCAGGCTACTGTAGTTGTTGACAAGTACAAAGTCATATGACACCTGACATGCCTAGGGGAGGTCCAGGTCACCCAGGTGATGTCATCATGCCATGTCATCATGCCACATCACATCCACTTCTTCAAGAATTTAGGGTTATGGGACTTCATATCTTCAAGGCTCTGGGACTTCGAAGATTCAGGGCTCCGAGACTTCAGAGATTCAGGGCTACGAGACTTCGAAGGATTTCACATTTACAAGACCCAAAACTCCTGAACCGAGAATCTCCAAATACTTCCACGCCACCCTTGGTGATGTCATCATGTCACGTCACTTCAGGGATTTCTTCCTCCCACTCAATCATGAACCATTTCTTTCAAAGTGTCAAGTCTCTGGACTACCACATCTGCTGCCGCATGTCGTCCGTGATTAACAGTCGGGGTAGACTCTAACCTTTGGGCCTTTTGGATTCTTCACACTTGAACACAATTTCTCCAGAGTGCCAAGTTCTTCGAACTGTAGGATCTGGCCCCATGCATCCTCTGTGATCAATTCTCTATATTAACTATGGCCTCTAGGAGTTCTCGACTCAATGAAACTGCAACACAATTCCTCTGGAGTAGCAAGTCTTTAGACTTCACGATATTGTGCCATGCATCCACTATGACCATCGGTTGAGATATACTCCGACCTTTGGGAGTTTTCATAATTTAATAATTATTGACTAAGTTTAGCTATTTTATGAAACCATTAGGGGCCCTACTAACCATACTCGAGATAAGTACCACGTCGTGAAATATTAGAAGCAAAAACATGGCCCAAACAGATGAGTAACATGTGTCACGTTCTAATTGGCATTTCAATCTTCCAAAGGTTCTTGATTCACTGACATGTGGCACACATCCCATGTGTCCATGTCACCTCAAGTGATGTCAACAAGCCACGTCACTTCAGGACTTAGGGACTTTAGGACTTCATGGCTTCAGGGCTTCGGGCTTCAGGATATTCCACACTAGCACACTCCATTTCTCCTGAATGAAGAACTATGAATAACTTGATCTTTTGACATGTGTCTCCTGTAACGAACGATCCAAATCAAATATGAACTTCGATACTTCAGGATTTTTCCCTCTAGCACACTACATTTCTCCTGAATTCTTGAACTATCAAATACCTTGATCTGTAGACATGTGTCTCTCTTAACGAATGGTCTGGATTAACTCCAAACTTTGGGACTTCAGGAGTTTTTACTCTATCACACTCCATTTCTCCCGAAGTGTCAAATTTTCGAATACCTTGATATGAAGACACATGTCTCTTTTAACAAATGGTTCAGATTAACTCTAGATTTCAGGACTGTTGTGGGTGAATCCCCCTACAGACAAGTGGATTCCCTCTTGGTCTCTAAACTCCTAAGGCCAAGACAGAAGGTGCTTAACATGGACACTAACTTCCTTTTAGATCTAATCAAGCTAATGAAAGAAAGAGGTGGAGAAATATATGTACCTTATGAACGATGTTTGTCCTTGCAAAGTATAGGCTGAGCTTCGATCTTGAATGCCTTGATAGGTCCTGCAAAACAAACAAAGATACAATGGACTTCCTACTCTACTGAGATTAGCTCAATCATAGATCCATCTACTACAGACAAACTTATATGGAACAAGTACAAGTTTGAAATAAACAAGCCAATCATTGATTAAATTAATGAGAACAAGTAAAATTACTTACAATCCTTTGAATGAAGGTTCAATAGCCTCTTCCAGTTCTCCTTGTCCAACCCCTTTTCTCAATTAATCTCCTTTGATTTCTTTGATGGAATCTCACTCGTGAGATCATAAGTTTGATGTAATTCTCCAACTTCATTCTACCTTTCACCATGAAAAGGCCTCCTTATATAACCTTGGAGGGGTCCAACCACTTGAGATATATTTGGGATGAGTTGAGGATTCCTCTCCTTCAATTGAGGATCTCCCCTAAGATCATGCCTTGACCATCTATTTGAATCCAACTACCTTCAAGATTTAACGAATTCTTCCCTAATTTGCCTCAACAAACCCATAATTTTCTAAAAAGAGGGTAGCGCTCCCCCAAAGGGGTGCATAGGGTGCTCAAACACTCACCAAAGAGGCTCACGATGTGCCAACACTCCCTAAAATTGGGTAGGGGAGTTCTCCTCTCCAAAAATCAATTTTTAAGTGATTTTTCCAATGGAAAAGGGCTTGTACCTCTTGTCAAGTGATTTTTCTTCTTCCAAACTATCCTTTGAGGTGTCTTAAGTGTATTCATGATGTTGTTATGGGCATGACATAGGAAATATGGAAGCATACTATTTTTGACACTTGCAACACTTATAGTCAAGATGTGACACTTGTGGACAAGATGTGACACTTACAACACTCGTAATGATGATACTTGCGACACTATCGAAGTGAGTAATTTTTAGGTGTCGAACTTTAGCACACTATAGCACATTCCATTTCTCCTGAAGTGTCAAACTTTCTAACTGTTGTGAGATCTATGGATAACAACCATTTGCACCCAGATTTGATGTTTGAGATTTGTTCTTCACCGCTGTGCCTTACCTCTTACTCTTAAATCGATCTAATGGCCCTGATATATCTTCAACTGATCCAACAATCAATCACTTTTCCCCGGATCTACGACATAGATCCACTTTGGAACTTCGAAGCTTTGAAGTTTTCCCCCCCTTATACGACAAGTAACTTCAAACGGTTGGAGCAATGAAGTCTCGAAGGACTTCGGTGCTTAACCACCGTGATCCTTTTCCTAGATATGATGGTTGTGAAGGATCCTCCTACTCCCAAAAAGATCCTACGGTACAAATTATAAACTTTGTGGCCCAATACCATGGCTGTTCTGGTATCTTTCCTCTGTAGTTTTTATTGAACATCTATACTTCTTGATCTTCTGAACATAGTCCAAGTGTTCACACGGTGCCTTTCTGGCACTTAGGAGTTCTCTAAACTTTAAATTTTTTCCATCTCGAAAACAATTCACTCTAAAAACATTTCTTCATTAACCATTTACACATCCCAACTAGGATCAATGTTGAAACCATGGCTCTAATACCAATTTGTAACATCCCTGTCCCCCGACTAGATGGGAAACATCACTCCGTAAACATATCTTACTCTAATACCATTTTTGTAACATCCCCATCCAAAAACAAGCCAGTCATGCTACCTCATAGAAATAGAAATTATCATCTACATATAAATATAAACATACAACATACAACATATTCTACTAATACACATATTAATGTGGAAATAACAATAAGCATATGCTAGCAATACTTATCAATATAGCATGTACAAATACAAATCATGTAAATGAATAGAGAAAGGGGTACTTATATTTTAAATGAAGTACACTAATTGCATGCAGACCTTCCACGAACCTCCCAGCCATAGACCATGTTTCTCATCATTCTCAGCAGTGGGTCACCCTTGATATGGGACTAAACTCCAGTGGGAAAGGGATTCCTAGGCTAGGCATGTCCAACAAGAAGTTTCATAGTATGACATGAAGGATTTCCTCCAAGGATCCCCTTACGCCCATAGCTCATAGACTCTCATTCCCCACATGCCTGTCCCAACCCAAGAGTGTACACCTTCACTATCACATAGTCCATCGACTGCTACACCTCCCATTTTGGGGCTTGAACAATAAGTCAGATCAATAATTATTAGAGCTATGTAGCTACTACTAGACTCCCTCCATGAGAACTCACTTCCTCAACACACTCTCTCACCTGGAGAGATTTTCTCATAGGCCTGACAACCTGCTTCTTCATTCCCTCTTCTCAACACATGGGCATGGTGATGGCAACAACATAAAATGGATGTGGGGAATGGTACTGACAAGACAATATGCAGGAAACCCTCAGGGTACAGGTTTAGTAATATATCAGGTAGGGATTTTTGTAGAGGTTCAGGATGGTTACGGTTCAACCATGGTGGAAAATGACTGACTGTGTGCTTGCTCAGTGCATGAGTGAATCTCCCCAACAGATGTTCAACAAGGTATGAATGGTTAGAATCATGAGAATGGAGAGAATGGTTAGAATTCCCCCCCCCTAAATATGCATGAATTTTTTTATGAAACTTGGCTCTCCAGGAGCATGTTCCCCCCCACTTGGAACTCATTCCTATCCCTAAAGGAACCTAGGATAAATTAATATCCTTTTTATATATTTTAGAATAATAATATATTATTATATTAGGCTCTTAATCTTAGCCCTTCTTTCCTAGACTCACAACCCCATCCCTGTTCCTACCGAGTGGAGTTTTTCAATATACCAGATATATAAAATATGCAGAACAGAA
>ML795255.1:290943-314938 GCA_009831015.1 Picea engelmannii
TGCGGGTTTTTCTCCCAACAACCGCACCTCGTGCGCGCAGGTGCGCTTTGTACGATGCTGTTACGCGTGCACGCGCGCGCGCCCATGTTCTGTAAAGCGCCTTTGAATTTTTGATCATTTGTATAGTTTTTTGACCCTTTTGCAATGCTGAGGAATTAATCATGTGCCATGAATGACTCCAGTCCTGTGTTGACGATGCAGAGTTCTTGTCGCCCTGTGTGAACGAAATTTCAGTGATAACACCTTGGATCTGTATGTAGGTCCTTGGTATATGAAGACAATAGACAAAAATATGGAAGGAGAATATTTGGATTAGTTATACATTGTAACAATAGGAGCAAGAGATGACTACATAAATCCTACTGCTGTTGGATCAGTAAGTTGGAGGAGCATACAATTGGCAGACACAGATTCAGAACTAGCATTTGAAAGTTGGAAACAAGGTTCATATGAATGATTTTCAAGGAGATGTGCAACTGTCAAAGCATCTAGATGGGTTGGAACCGAGGTCAGGGAACATATTATATAGGATGGTACCTCAGAAATTGACATTTTTTGGGTTAGAATGTAAGAAAAGATAGTGGAGGATCGAAGGATGTTAGTTCTGGACTTATACTTCAAGGACACCCCTGCTAGATGGTGGGCTAGTAAAAATGTCTTGATCAAGAACTGGGAGGATGTGAAGAAATCCATCCAATATAGATTTCAAGATAAGGAGCAGCTGAAATTAGAGATGAAGATGAATTTCCAAGTTGTGCAACTGTTCAATGGACATTATGATCCTAAAGCACATATTGAACAATGCGTGAGACAGTGGCAAGTTTTGAAAATACCATCTCACTTATTGGTTCAAGTATTTACCCATTCACTAGGTCTTATTCCGAAATCTTGTTACATCCATGAAGAGACCATAAGGCAAACCAAAAACTTGAAAACATTAGCAGACCAATTTTGCAAGGACTTATCTTTTACAAGTAAGTACCCTAAGCTTAAGATAGTACTACAAATAATAAAAAAATTATTTTTTACCAATGCTGGTGAACAAAAATCAGACCCAGTGGTATGTGCCAATCATAGTCAAATGATTTAGTCTAACCTTCCCCTAGAAATAGATAAGAAACCTTGTCCTTCTCAAGATCTAGGGGAAGTACATCTCAGGTTCACCAATTACTAGTTATGAGAGGATTAATGTTAGGTAAGGATTTGGAAAACCCAAAAGAATTAGAAGAAGTAAGAAATTTATCCATTAAGGAAAGAGAAGGAAGGAGAGAAATAAAGAACACCATACTCAGTCAGAATGATAGTTCTTATAATCATCCATTGAAGTTGTGAAGCATAGATATAGGAACTACCAAGAAACCCAAGATAGTTGTGGTAGGAGATGACTAGGATGAGCAAACTTGCCAGGAAATACATAGCCTATTATGGGAGTATGAGGACTTATTCCCAAATACATTCTCAGAGATAAAAGGGATTAAAGGGGCTATGGGAGAGATGAAAATAGAACTAAAACTAGGATCAAAACTTGTAAGTCATAGACCATATCATCTTAAACCTGGAGTGAAAGAGAAGTTTAAGAGGGAAATAGACAAGATTCTTGAGGCTAGACTTATTTTTATAGTTGAAGAAGAAGAATGGGTTAGATCCATAGTCATCGAGAGAAGGAAAGTTATAGAGGACATTAGGGTATGTGTAGACTACAGAAGCCTTAACTCTACCTATGTGCATGATACTTTTCCAACACCTTTTACTGACGAGGTGTTAGAGCATGTTGTGGGGAAAGAATCTTACTCATTTATAGATGGATTTTCGGGGTGTCACCAAGTGATAATTTCTAAAGAAGAAAAAAGGAAGACCAAATTCATAAAAGAATGGGAGTCATTTTCATACAATGTGATGCTCTTTGGTCTAAAGAACACACCTGGAGTTTTTTCCCAGATTGTAATAACATCCTTCCGAGAATTTATTCACCAATTTATAGAAGTTTATATGGATGATTGGATGGTGTACAATATGCTCAAAGAAAATATAGTTCTACTATGGCTTATGTTTTATAGGTGTGGGTAACTGCATATATCTTTGAACATCAGAAAGTGTATCTTTTGTGTTCCACATGGTAATATGTTAGGACACATATTATGTTGAGAAGGAGTGTTGGTAGACCCATCCAAAGTTGTGGTCATTGTGAACATGCCACCTCCTACAAGCTCTAAACAATTGTGCTCCACATTGAGGCACACATGGTTATATCACAGGTTTATCAAAAGGTATGTGAATATTACTACACCCCTGGAAAATCTACTAAAGATGTCGAAAGTGTTCCACTGGACACCCGAGTGTGATAAAGCGTTTGACATCCTGAAGGAAAATCTTCGCACACACCTATCTTGATATTTCTGAATTGGGAAAATGAATTTCATCTACACGTGGATGCATTAGGTATTTCCCTAGGAGCCATCTTAGTGCAACTAGAAGATGGAACCATGGATCATCCCATCTACTTTTCTAGCAGGAAGCTATGGAAAGCTGAGTGCAAATATACAACCATAGAAAGGGAGGGTTTGGTTATGATTTATGCTCTACAAAAGTTTAGACATTACATGTTAGTCTCTCATTTTAATTTTTTTACTGATCACTCTACATTAAAATATCTAGTTAACAAGCATGTCTTGGAAGGAAGAATTTTTCGATGGTTGTTATTGTTTCAGGAATTTTTATTTGAGGTGATCATCAAACCTGGAAGATGCAACGTTGTCCCTGATCACCTATCTAGATTCAAGTCAGGAGAAAGTGGCAGAGTGGTCGATGATCAACTCCCAAATGCGGACCTGTTCTAGGTTGAGGCTATACCAGAATACCTGGAAGACATGGAAATGTTCTTGAGTACAAGGGCCTACCATGAAACATACGCTACAACTTAGAAACGCTATATGGTGGTTTGAGCAGCGGACTATCAATTGATTGTGGGAAAATTTTATAAGTTGGGCTTAGATAGTATCCTCAGGAGTTGTGTCTTAGACCATGAAAGATAAGACATACTATCTAAATGCCACAGTGGAGTTACGGGAGGCCATGTTGGAGGAAAGGTCACTGCACAGAAGGTCCTCCGATATCGAATGTGGTGGGCCACACTCTTGAAATATGTGAAGGATTATGCTAGATCTTGTGATGTTTTCCAGAGGGTGGGTAAGTCGTTGAGACGAGACAAATTTCCTCTTCAACCAGTTCAAGCTCTGCAAAACATTGAGAAGTGGGAGGTTGACTTTATTGGACCCATCAACCCCATGTCTAAGCACTCAAAGGCCAGGTATATTATTACCACAACTGATTACCTCACACGATGGGTTGAGGAAACAATTGTTTAGGATTGCGTGACTGATACTACTGTCAGGTTTATTTTTGAAATCATTATCACTCGGTTTGGATGTCCTAGGATTTTGACCAGTGATTAGGGTGGTCATTTTATCAGTATTACAGTAGCAAATCTTACAACAAATTTCTTAATCCAACATCATAAAATTATCCCTTACCATCCACATGCCAATGGCACGATAAAGGCATTTAACAAGATTCTAGAGAGAGTATTAATGAAAGTTTGTTGTGAAAACAGGGAAGATTGGGATGACAGAGTCCCAACAGTTTTATGGGCTTACAAGACAACCACAAACAAGCTCCAAAAGTATACTCCATTTCAGCTAGTCTATGGGAAAGAGGTTATGGTACCTGTAGAGTCCATTACCCTTAGTCTATACATCAGACAAAATACACACATGTCAGATAATGAATTAGTCACACAGAGGGTTACGGAGTTGCAAGAACTTGATGAGACCATGTTTTTAGCATACTTTCATCAACCAGTTGAGAAACCAAGGAAAACATCTTGGGACGACAAGCACATTAAGACTAAAACATTTGTGAAAGGAGATAAGGTACTATTGTATTACAGTCGATACTAGAAACATCCAGGTAAGTTGTGCATGCATTTGTTGGGACCATTTATAGTTGCGAAGATCCAACCCTCTGGAGCACTCAGACTTGCACAACTGGATGGTATAATTTGGCCAGGATGGGTAAATGACACTCGCCTAAAACCCTATATTTTTCATAACTGAGATAAAGGACTATTTCTCTAGTCAAAAGGAGAAAGTATAGTAGTTAGATTTGAATTAATGATTTTTCTTTTTTTCTTTTTATTGAGTTAATAAAGTTGAAGTGTGCATTGTTGCACCATGAGACGTATTTGATTTTTCCATCTAAGTGTTACTTTGGTATAGAACTTCTTACTCAACAAAGTAGGATCATAAGAGCCACAAATCCATTAAAGACAATCATTAAATGTGATAGGGACCCCTTTGTGGTTGGAGGGAGAGCGAATCTGGATGCAATCCTAGTCCATGTGCCACACACACCTGGTCTAGTCATAGCCTTTATGACCGCTACAGTAACCTGTTCGACCTCTGTTAAACCATAAATATGAGATACATGAAGATTCCATTGCTATTCGTGCCAATATTCTCATCTGTTCAAATGGTAAGGTCTGAAATCGACCACATCCCTAACCAAATTTCTTAGTAAATGCCAGAATCACCCGATAGATTTACCGTGTTAATAGTCTTGTCGGACAACTCAACTTATTACAAAAATTGCCATCTAAGCCTGAGTATAAGGTTGTGTGAACTCGGTGTAAGACGTATTGTTTCGCAGAGAGAAATTTATGCCTTGCGATTTTTGAATTTTAGTAACGTCTGTGCAATCCTTTGACCCTCAGTCGCAATCCCAAATCCCAACTAGCCTGTTGAAGTCTGTTAATAGTCCAGAGTCACTATTTCAAGAGCTACCGCAAGCAGGATTTCAATTTCCAAAGATGTAGTGCCAGATGAGCCATGTGATCCCTGGGTCGATATCGTGGGTGATCTGAAGGGAAAGGTTGAGCAGGTGAAGCTCCTCAACCTTGACCTAATAGACCAGGTCTTGTTCCCACTAATGAACTTTACTGTATTCTAGGACTTGGCTCCAAATATAATGGGACGGATGCAGTTCCTACTGAATACATAATTCATTAATTTGTTCAACTCCAACATCATTAATCTTAGGGATTTACCAGTGTTCAACACTACTGGTGAGGTTGCGAGGTGTACCAAGTTCCTCATCAGTCAGGTACATGACAGGAGGCTATGGCTTGATAGCAAGTACCCAATTCATGTGGAGGATATCCATCAACTGACTGGATTATCGCTCGAAGGTGAGGATGTGTCGAAAGGGTTTCAAGGCCTGAGTAAGCATGGGAAGAAAAATGGCAAGCCCCGCCTATATGAGAAGTTCCATACACAAAGAGGGGGTCGCATCACCAAGATTCACCCCATTCGCCTAGAGACAGTCAGGACCGCTTGCTACATAATTTATAGCAAGGTAATACATTCATATTACAAAGGTGAATGCACATTAGATGCCCTATCAGTGGCAGTTTTTTGTGCCAACAATGCAGTGTTAAATTGGTGCAGTCACCTTCTGGAAGAAATCCTAGTAGCCTGTGAGGAGGCGCAAGAGAAGGGAATTTTTTTTACATATGGTTACTTGCTGGTTGCATTTTCTATGTGGAAGTGGATGTCACCTCCAATAATACCATCATCATTGATAGACAAGGGTCACCTCGCAAAGATGTTTGAACCTTGACATTCAAGTTCGGACTCAGAAAATACAGAATTCAACAACGATGCATTCCTCAAGTGGTACAATGAGCTCATAGACACAACTCAAATCTTGAACATACCGTAGGAATTACTCAACCTGAAAACATGGAACATCACATTTGGCATGAACCATCACCAGACCTTTGTCTATCCAAGGCATGTCAAAACCAAATACTTTTACTCTCGTATGTTGTCATTCTACCTAGATGAGGAGGCCTTTGAAAAATAGGTCATGTCATGGCTAGGAGTGAATCTCAACCAACGTAAGTCAGGGATGCACTATATTTTACCCTTGGAGATCCTAAAGAAAATAGGAAAGGAAGAAGTATTCGGGTCGAGTTCTAGTCCAACAACACCAGTAGAAAAGAAGCAGAAGGATACGATGCCATCCAAATCTGAGATAGAGGAAGATGAGATACCTCTAGAGAGCAAGAAGAGAACACTACCATTATTCCCGTAGCTTCCAAAATAGGTTGTCCTCTTAGGTAAGGATGTCAATGATATCCTTGTTTCTCCTTTTATAAGGGATTTCATGCCCACAAACCCTCAGATAGGGGTTTTCCTTGTTAATCCATTGAATCTGCAACATATATTATTGTCTTTACCTCATACCAAATCCGCCACCTGAGATTTGTAGATGTTGATTCACATCACCAATAACCATGAACTAGATACCCCTGCATCCACCACCATAATCATCAAACAACCCCCATTACTTCCACAACCCTAATCCCTACCTCAAGAAATAACCCTCCAAACCCAAACCACTTAACTGGAGCCCATGTAGTTGGATCCCCCAAACTACTTGAGCATAGATCATAACTCACTAGTCCAAACCCTGAAGTCTCGAGGAAAAACATTGTTCCATTTATATTATTGAAGAACACTCAGCCTTCGAAGGAGATGAAAACTATGCCCATACTACAATCCCTAAACACTCAATGACCCCTCTCAACAATTAATGTTGAGAGTACCATCCAAAGGAGTGAAACCCTAGAATCCAAGGTCTAGAAAGAGGCAGAAGTACCAGAGGTTCAGAAGGACCTTGAGTTGAAATCATAACAGAGTGCAGCCTCATTGCAAGAACAATTGGACCTAGTACTCTATAATCCATAGTAGTGTGCAGAGATGATGAAGCTCTACCTGGAAAAGATAGAAGTGTTACCATTCCTTCCATCAGCATTGAGGATGAGAGTTGTGAATTAGTCGCAAGGTCCATATACAGGGGAGGAAGAGGTGGAGACACATTCATAGCATTCAATGGCTAGTGGACTCCCACTGCAGGTTTGAGTACCTAGGGAGGCCACTCCTTCTTCTAGTGACCTCGCTCAGTGGCCATCAATGCATATAATAGGAATGATCAGAGATTCAACTGATCAATTGGTTTAGAAGCTACAACAGGTTGAATGGGACATAAACTTTTCAAAGGAGGAATCACTCCTCTCCCAAGCATGTCAGATGCAAGAAGAATACGCAAAGATCTAGGCAGAGCATAAAATGGAAAAGGTCCAGGAGAATATTTTTTATCGAACTAATCGGTAGGTCCAGACACTAACTAATCTCCCTAGATCCACCTAGATCTAGAACAAAACACACCAGAACATTATGCTTTCCTTAAGTTTTAAATATTGAATTTACTAACTAAAGAGTGATAGGTGACATACCGTTTAAATGTCACTTCCTCTTGCTATCACCATCCTATCTCTGTTCCAACACTCATAAGATGATGAACTTGCAAAATAACACAACCATCCAAAGTGATAGAAATAGCATAAACTCAATATAAACCTATGTATGTGATCAAGGAATCATACAATAAAACACAACAAGCTTTATAGGAAAGAATCATATTACTGTATCATATTAAATGTGAAAGAGAGATTACAACCATGGCCTTGATGTCGTAAGGTCCCTTCCAACTATCCTTCGTTCCCCGCACACTTTCACTCCAATAATTCTAAGAGAACAGATCTGATAATACTCACAATCTATCTTGACAAAGTGGCTCATCTATCCAAGCTAAAAATCTCCAAAGCTCTATCCAATCCAAGCTAATCCCAAAAGCTCCAAAGCTAACCAAAGCTAACTTTATCCATGAGAACTCCTCTCCTTTTATAAGTTGAAGAGGATAAGGTGAGGAGGTTAGGATGACCCTACTAAATCATGAAAGTGAGTAAGATCCAAACCATTCGGATGCGACCTCACCATGGAAGTTTCTCCTTCTAGAAGATTCGAGAAAACGCTCGTTTTTCCCACGTGTAGGCATTCTCGCACCCTGCCTATAGAGCAACCTGCAAACCTCTCACAACCTATCTATGGTACAACCTGCGAGAATCAGGCATTCTCGCATCCTGCCTATATAGCAACCTCCAAACTTCCTTTTTTATAGGGTTTTTCCACAGGAAAATGCAACTTCTTTTCTCAAGGAAAGTTCTTCTCCCTTCTCTCTTCAGGAACTCAAGCCACTGACCCTTCTGAAGGAAACATATAGGTTTACATCATTAACAGTCATAGGGATGAAGAAAATAATGTTTAACAGAGATCCCCCCAAAGTATGAAGTTAGAACAGAGTGATAGCTGAAATACTTTGTCGAGTGTGTGTAGGGAACAAGGAACAATCGGTCAGAAACCTGCCAACAAACAAGGAAATATAGTACAATAATATATCATCACTGAGGTAGGCATTCCCATACTCATAATGCAAATGACTCAAAGCATAAATTCCAACATGCGAAGATCCATGTCAAGTAAGACAGATCATGGCCACCAAACATACATTGTTGATCCATGCCAATATGACTCAAATATGAACACAACCACTAAAAATACATTGTGGATCTATGTGTTAAAGACTCAAATTTGAACATAGCCACTAGATATACAATGTGGATCTATGCAACAGTACACTGAATATACTCCAACACAACTTGGATCTGTCAGAAAATATCCAGGGTCTTCATCTCTACCACTCTATAGTACGAATCTGATCATGTGCATACATGTGCTGAAGTCAAACATGGTAGAAACCACTTGATTACCGTTCATTAGTGTATACCTTTAACAATTGCAAGGGAAATCACCATTAATGTCAATGCCTCCCAAGGTACACTAGTACAATCCAACGAATGTGAATAAAGGAGCTGAAGTCAAACACTCGGTGGAATCTCCCAATCAGGGGGAAATAATGAAAACCCACTGTCGAAAGCAAGGAAACCTACCATTGAGACATGCAATTTCCAAGGTACCAATTAGTTTCTAGTCTAATTCCTGGATAATGAGTTGAAGTCGAAAGGAAATGACTCATCACAGGAGGGCCTTAATGTATCCCACATCAATGACACGAAATGGGTAACAAGATTCGAAGTCGATCATAGTAACAAGTGATTCAGGAATGACTCAGGGATGGCCAACAAAATAGAAGGATTAAAGACTACAGAAATGGCCGACACAATATAAGGCTTTAAGGACTACAGAAATGGTCGATGCAATAGAAGGATTTTTGGGTTGAACATATTTTTGAACATATTGACGACACGACAACTGTCTTGGAAATACTGACTCAACAACAAGGATCATAGACCAATTTGTAATATTATAGGAGTATGATTAGGAGACAAGTGGATTTTCCAACCTAGACACAAGGTGAGTGAAAGGGTGTCATGTTCAAAAGCGACTCTTCCACAAAATACAGGTTTAGATACATTTCTTTCCAAATTTTTCCCCCACCATTTCTGGCAAGTACCTCTTTATTTTTACACAAGCTTGAGGAGGATAACATATGCTTCTACAGTAAGATCATCTTTTGGACAAGTCACTCAGAGTATGTTTAAAAAACCCTAGGAAGGAGTGGTTCGGTCCCATTTTGGGCCTTTCAATGTTTGTTTAACGAGTCCAAAGAAAGAAAACTCAGGGGTTTTTCATGTTTAGAGAATCTGAAAAACACTTAAAGAGAACTCTCTTAGTTCCTTTTTCATAAACTAGTCTGATGAGACCGAAAAAGAGATAAACTATTTCTCAATAGACGTTTTCTTCAAATACTTTAACGAGCGTGAAAATAATAAGGTCTCTCGGCAATCTTTTCATGTTTAGAGAGTCTGAAAAGAGCTTATAGGGAACTCCAGGGTGTTGCTTTTTTGTATAAACTTCACGAGTCCGAAAAAGTGATAAAAGTTTACTCGGTTACATTCTCATTGATTTACGACCACGAGAAAGAATAAATACTAAGCTCAGTAACTTATTCTCATGTATTTATGAGCATGAGAAAGAACAAAGACTAAGCTCGGGATTGTTTTCATTTTTACACAAGCTTCAAAACAAAATAAAACTATTCTTGGGATAGATTTTATTTTTACACAAGCTTAAAAACTAAACAAAAACTATGCTTGGACCTGGTTTCATTTTTATGCAAGCTTGAACTAGAGGAAACTATGCTTGAGGTAAGTGGTTTCATTTTTACACAAGCTTGAACCATAGAAAACTATGCTTGCAACTTCCCAACTCATAACACATGGATGGTTGGTACTCATCCCCCAGCTTAAGAAACTAACGGTTCTACTTTAGAATGAAGTCCAGAGGCTGAAAGTACTACCCCCCAAGCTTCATTTCATCAAACTGCAAAGGAGAATGAAATGAAGCTTCAAATACTAGACGAAGGACTTGACTCAAATAGAGAGGGGGAAAACTATTTCATTTTTTAACGAGCTTGACATAGAAACAAGAATTATGCTCATAACCTTTGTTTTATTTTTTAACGAGGTTGCTACAGAGATGCAAAAACTATCCTCAAGTGGTTTCATTTTTTAACGAGCTTGAAATTAGAAAACTATGCTCAAAGGCCTCTGTTTCATTTTTTAACGAGGTTGCCTCAGAGATGCAAAACCTATCCTCGGAGTCTTTTTGATCATGGACTCCAAGAGGACAATGCTCTGGAAGGAGACCATGTCAAGGGACAAAACTCGGTCATGGCTTCCAAGAGGTCTTCATTTGACGAAAGAAACACACTCTGGAAGGACACCATTGGCGACTCCCCAGTGGAGTCGCCAATTTTTTTATTGGAATAATTGGTAGGTGCGGACACTAACTAATCTCCCTAGACCCACCTAGATCTAGAAAAAAACACACCAGAACATGATGCTTTCCTTAAGTTTTAGATATTGAATTTAATAACTAAAGAGGAATAGGTGACATACCATTTTAAATGTCGCTTCCTCTCACTATCACCATCCTAGCTCCGTTCCAACACTCATACTATGATGAAATTGCAAAATAACACAACCATCCAAAGTTATAGAAATAGCATAAACTCAAGATAAATCTATGTATGTGATGAAGACATCATACAATAAAACACAACAAGATTTATAGGAAAGAATCATATTACTGTATCATATTAAATGTGAAAAAGAGATGACAACCATGGCCTTGATGTCATAAGGTCCCTTCCAACTGTCCTTCGTTCCCCACACACTTTCACTCCAAGAATTCTGAGAGAATAGATCTGATAATATTCACAATCTATCTTGACAAAGTGGCTCATCTAGCCAAGCTAAAAATCTCCAAAGCTCTATCCAATCCAAGCTAATCCCAAAATCCCCAAAGCTAACCAAAGCTAACTTTCTCCATGAGAAATCCTCTCCTTTTATAAGCTAAAGAGGATAATTTGAGGAGGTTAGGATGATCCCACTAAATCATGAATGTGAGTAATATCCAAACCATTCGGATGCCACCCCACCATGGCGTTTTCTCCTTCTATAAGATTCGAGAAAACGCTCATTTTTCCCACGTGTAGGCATTCTCGCACCCTACCTATAGAGAAACCTGCGAACCTCTCACAACCTAGCTATGGTGCAACCTGCAAGAATCAAGCATTCTCGCATCCTGCCTATATAGCAACCTGCGAACTTCCTTTTTTATAGGGTTTTTCCACAGGAAAATGCAACTTCTTTTCTTAGGGAAAGTTCTTCTCCCTTCTCTCTTTAGGAACTCAGGCCACTGAACCCTCTGAAGGAAACAGATAGTTTTACATCATTAACAGTCATAGGGATGAGGAAAATAATGTGTAACAGAGAGCCCCCCAAAGTATGAAGTTAGAACAAAGTGATAGTTGAAATACTTTGTCGAGTGTGTGTAGGGAACAAGGAACAATCAGTTGAAAACCTACCAACAAACAAGGAAATATAGTACAATAATATATCATCACTGAGGTAGGCATTCCCATACCCATAATACAAATGACTTAAATCATAAATGCCGACATGCGAAGATCCATGTTAAGTAAGACAGATCGTGGCCATCAAACATACACTGTGGATCCATGCCAATATGACTCAAATCTGAACATAGCCACCAAAAATACATTGTGGATCTATGTGTTAAAGACTCAAATTTGAACATAGCCACCAGATATACAATGTGGACCTATGCAACAGTACATTGAATATACTCCAATGCAACCAGGATCTGTCAGAAAATATCTAGGGTCTTCATCTCCGCCACTCTATAGTACGAATCTAATCATGTGAATACATGTTCTGAAGTCAAACATAGTAGAAACCACTTGATTACCGGTCATTAGTGTATACCGTAAACAAGTGCGAGGGAAATTACCATTAATGTAAATGACTCCCAAGGTACACTAGTACAATCCAACGAATGTGAATAAAGGATTTGAAATCGAACACTCGACGGAATCTCCCGATCAGGGGGCAATAATGAAAACCCACTGTCGAAAGTGAGGAAACCTGCCATTGAGACATGCAAGTTCCAAGGTACTAATTAGTTTCTAAGTCTAATTCCTGGATAATGAGTTGAAGTCGATAGGAAAAGACTCATCACAGGAGGGCCTTAATGTATCCCACATCAATGACACGAAATGAGTAACAATATTCGAAGTAGATAAGAGTAACAAGTGATTCAGGAATGACTCAGGGATGGCTGATACAATAGAAGGCTTAAAGACTATAAAAATGGCCAACACAATAGAAGTCTTTAAGGACTGCAGAAATGGCCAACGCAATAGAAGGCTTTTCAGGTTGAACATATTTTTGAACATATTGACGACACGATAACTGTCTTGGAAATACTGACTCAACAATAAGGATCATAGACCAATTTGTAATCTTATAGGAGTATGATCATGAGACAAGTGGATTTTCCAACCTAGACACAAGGCGAGTGAAAGGGTGTCATGTTCAAAAGCGACTCTTCCACAGAATACAGGTTTAGATACATTTCTTTCCAAATTTTCCCCCCACCATTTTTGGCGACTACCTCTTTATTTTTACACAAGCTTGAGGAGGATAACATATGCTTGTAATGTATGCTCATCCTTTGGATGAGTCCCTCGGAGTATGTTTAATGAACCCTAGGAAGGAGTGGTTCGGTCCCAAAGAAAAAACACTTAAAGAGAAATCTCTCAGTTCATTTTTCGTAAAGTAGTCTAATGAGACCAAAAAAGAGATAAAATATCGCTCAACATACATTTTCTTCAAATAATTTAACGAGCGTGAAAATAACAAGGTCGCTCGACAATCTTTTCATGTTTAGAGAGTCTGAAAAGAGATTAAAGGGAACTCCAGGGGGTTCCTTTTTCGTATAACCTTCACGAGTCCAAAAAAGTGATAAAAGTTTACTCGGTTACATTCTCATTGATTTACGATCATGAGAAATAACAAAGACTAAGCTCGGTAACTTATTCTCATGTATTTACGAGCATGAGAAAGAACAAAGACTAAGCTCAGGATTGTTTTCATTTTTACACAAGCTTCAAAACAAAACAAAACTATGCTTGGGATAGATTTTATCTTTACACAAGCTTAAAAACTAAAAAAAAACTATGCTTGGACCTAGTTTCATTTTTACACAAGCTTGAACCAGAGGAAACTATGCTTGAGGTAAGTGGTTTCATTTTTACACAAGCTTAAACCATAGAAAACTATGCTTGCAACTTCCCAATGCATAACACATGGATGGTTGGTACTTAGCCCCCAGCTTAAGAAACTAATAGTTATACTTCAGCATGAAGTATAGAGGCTGAAAGTATTGCCCCCCAAGCTTCGTTTCATCCAACTGCAAAGGAGAATGAAATGAAGCTTCAAATACTAGACAAAGGACTTGACTCAAATAGAGAGGGGGAAAACTATTTCATTTTTTAACGAGCTTGACATAGAAACAAGAATTATGCTCATAACCTTTGTTTTATTTTTTAACGAGGTTGCTATAGAGATGCAAAAACTATCCTCAAGTGGTTTCATTTTTTAACAAGCTTGAAATTAGAAAACTATGCTCAAAGACCTTTGTTTCATTTTTTAATGAGGTTGCCTCAGAGATGCAAAACCTATCCTTGGAGTCTTTTTGATCATGGACTCCAAGAGGACAATGCTCTGAAAGGAGACCATGTCAAGGTACAAAACTCGGTCATGGCTTCCAAGAGGTCTTCATTTGATGGAAGAAACACACTCTAGAAGGACACCATTTCGAGGGTTGCGACAAGAGTAAAGAGATCAGGCTATAACAACCCTATCGAAGAGATCACCATGTCAACTACTGGATCTAAGTCATCAGAAGTTGAAGCCATGGGTGACAATGCCACATAATTGACCTGTGGTGGGGGCGATATCGTCTGCATATAAGAACCACTTAGGGAGGCAATCTAGGTGGGGTCAATGAATGAAAGTTGATCAACAATCACAACCCGTCCATCGTGAGGGAAAGATACCACATGAAAAGGAGTAGACACAATAGCTTTCATGGCATAGACATAATCTTGCCCAAGGAGTAAAGCGAAATCCAAGGGGTCTTGGACTACCATGACGTCAATAAAGATAGTTTTCTCTCCCAAAGTTACAGGAAACTGAGGAAGGGTCCCTAAAGGTTGACTAGTTCTTATGTTAAAAGATAACAGATTCTACGTAATCAGTGCAAGTGGAGGACAACCCAAAGCTTGCCAAGCAATAGAGGACAAAATACTAACGGATGCACCTTCATCTATCAGTGTCTGAGGAATATATCGACCACAAACCTGTACTGTAATCTGGAAAGGAATGTGAGAGGGAAGACAAGGTCCAGTTAGCACACCCCAATCAAAATGGATGGCCTCATTACTTGGAGGGGGTTTCACGGGAGAAGGAGGAATAGCCCCCGTCATGGTAGATTTTGTATCAACAAGAAAAAAATTGGCAGTATTGGGTTTACTCTCGAGCAGGAGAGTAGGATCGATTGATGGAGAGATCATATCAACCACTTGAGTTTCATTCTCCAAGGAGAGAATGGGGTTGACAAATGGAAATGGATCGACCACTTGGGTGACACTCTCTAACGGGAGAGTGGGATCGATCGAGGATGGGATCAGATCAACCATTTTAGTTTCACTCTCTGAGGGGAGAGTGGGATTGAATGAGGATGGTATCAGATCAACCACTTTGTCAACTGGTTCAACTAAGGATGTGACCAGATTGATGACATGATCAACCGGATTGACCAGTGAAGGGACTAGAGTGATCATTCCATCAACTATAGGTGGATTGAAAGAAAGCTTGCAATAAGTATCTAGAAGTTGAGGCTATGAAATAGTCATGTCTTCCAGGAATTTCGAGGCTTCGTCCATATGAGGGAAAAGGTGAGTGAGATGAATCTCTTTGCATAGCATGCATGGAAACTTGACTCTACTTTTATTCTTCCCAATGGTATCTTGACTAGTTCACGAGGGGTCATCAACATGTTGTTCAGAGGTCAATGACATGGACTCTAAAGGGGATGCAGACCATGCTTCTATTACCTTGTATAGACCAGGGCAATATTTAAGAAGATGGCTACCCTTACAAAGTCTGGAAGGGTACTTGGGCCTACGAGTTGTTTGGGTGATCTTGACATCATCAACACTAACAACACGATTAACAGTAACTAGTTGTTTTCCAACATGCTTTCCTGTGGTTGAAAGAGTTGACCCTTGTTTATCTTTCTTCTTCTTAATCCTCCTTTTCTTCTTCTTATTCACTGGGTTACTAGCTTCAAAACTTTCACTCGACGAAGAAGATGAAATAGAAGATCACCCTGCAAGTGAAGAAGGTGAAGAAGATATTACTGGTGAAGAAGGTGAAGGATCAACATGAGGTTGATGCTCTTGGGGGAAAGTGCTTGTGACTGAAGCACTAACTGCATTCAGGATTACCTGAGTGGAAAACAACCATACTGGTAATCCAATAGTGAGACCTGGAAGGCTCAATGTAGTGATGTGAGGAGGACCAATGTTTCCATAAGAAGGAAAAATAAAAGGTTCCCCTGGAGCAAGGGTTCCTTCATTGGTCATTCCAGGAACTGACGCCATTAAATAAATCCAATCTAGAGTCTGTTAGGGAAAAAAAATAGCACACACTAAAAATCGAGTGAGCAAGAAAACAAACAAAACCTTCTTACAATGAGCACACTAGTTGGTGATGAAATCCAACATCGTGGGAACAATGTAAGAAGGGGCTGAAATAGAGAAGGTGGAAAAGTTACGTTGACGACCTACTTAATGGACTTACACCTTGGTGAAAGCTCCCACACATAATCATGGGTATACCCTCCAAGGATCCCGAGTGAGTTTGGCCAACATTGATTCTGGGTACCGTGAAGACTTACCCCTCCATAGTCATCTCATGTAAAAAACCTAGAGACATAGGCCACTAAGGTTACCAATCACTACAATGATTCCTGGGGAAATAGTCGACAGTCTGATCCACGCACAAGGGCAGGGTATCTAGCCCAAAATCAACTTGAAAGGATTCCACTCATCATTGTGGGTATAACTCTCAAGCGACCCCCATAATACACGTAATCTCTACACCAAGACCAACAAAGCAGGGTGAGTAACTCTACTAGTCTCAATGCGACCTCATGATTGACCCTTCTGTTAGAAGGGCTTCCTAGGACAAAATGTAATAAGTGGATTTAACCTCTCCCTAACTCAAGATTCTATGTTTGTTTGCAACTTTGGAAAGTTATATTTCACACCTATTCCAAATCCCTACAACTAATCTAATGTAGATTTGCTATCAAAAAAGATAAAAATGTCTAATCAATTTTTATAAGCACTTTATTTTATGGTTGTTGTTACTCAAAAGGAAAATGGTGTGGACAATATGGTGTTTTGACTAACCTGAAAATTATGCAAAGATATGAAGATGCAATCTTTTCATTTCGATGAAAGCTATGCTACGAGAAGGAGAAAACATTTATCATGCCCATATGCACGATGTCCCAAAATATATTAAACACATCAATATCAAGATTCTCAAGAAAATGCCCCCAGTCTAATATAAAGCAAGAAATTAAATCTTTTTGTTTCAAAAATTTCACTAAAAGCAATAATGAACTTTCTTAAAACAAAGAAACCCAAACTAAAAGTTCTCTTTTAAAGAGAACTATTCAGAAGAAATCTCATCTTTCCAACAATTCTAAAGAAAACACACTCTTTGTAATTGAAAGACACTCAAAGCATGAGACTAATCCTTCAAAACCAAAAAAAGAACAAGTGGCTAAAAGAAACTCAAAGAATGTCAAGAAGACTGTAAACAGATCAATATAGGCTCCAAAAGTTCAATCCAGTTGTTCAAAGAAAAACTGGGCATCAAAAAATGACAAGACCCAATCCAAAATTTTTACAAACAAGTTCGTAGGCTAGCAGTGTATTACAGTGAGAGAATCAAAGATTCTCGCAGGCTAAACATAGGTTGACTTTGAGGGGTTCACACTGAACTTAACACCAGCGTGCGAACTCAGGTATTTCGCGCAGGCCAATAAAAGGTACAGTGCGAGAATGCCTGTAAACAAGAAAAAATTTGAAAAAGGACTAAATTTGAGTGAACTTTTGGATCCAAAGAGTCTGGATGGATCTCCCACAGACTCAGAGACCATAAAGAAAGCAATCAAAGCAAGGGAAACTAGACTAACTAGGAAACAATTCGTTCCCTAGTGGAGTCACCAATTTTTTTATCAGACTAATCGGTAGGTACGGACACTAACTGATCTCCCTAGATCCACCTAGATATAGACCAAAACACACTAGAACATGATGCTTTCCTTAATTTTTAAATATTGAATTTACTAACTAAAGAGAGATAGGTGACATACCGGTTAAATGTCGCTTCCTCTCACTATCGCCATCCTAGCTCCATTCCAACACTCATACGATGATGAACTCGCAAAACAACACAACCATCCAAAGTGATAGCAATAGCATAAACTCAATATAAACATATGTATGTGATCAAGGAATCATACAATAAAGCACAACAAGATTTATAGGAAAGAATCATATTACGCTACCATATTAAATGTGAAAGAGAGATTACAACCATGGCCTTGATGTCATAAGGTCCCTTCCAACTTTCCTTCATTCCCCACACACTTTCACTCCAAGAATTCTGAGAGCACAGATCTGATAATATTCACAATCGATCTTGACAAAGTGGCTCATCTAGCCAAGCTAAAAATCTCCAAAGCTCTATCCAATCCAAGCTAATCCCAAAAGCTCCAAAGCTAACCAAAGCTAACTTTCTCCATGAGAACTCCTCTCCTTTTATAAGTTGAAGAGGATAAGGTTAGGAGGTTAGGATGATCCCACTAAATCATGAAAGTGAGTAAGATCCAAACCATTCAGATGCCACCTCACCATGGAAGTTTCTGCTTCTAGAAGATTCGAGAAAATGCTCATTTTTCCCACATGTAGGCATTCTCACACCCTGCCTATAGAGCAACTTGCAAACCTCTTGCAACCTAGCTATGGTGCAACCTATGAGAATCAGGCATTCTCACATCCTTCTTATATAGAAACCAGCGAACTTCCCTTTTTATAGGGTTTTTCCACAGGAAAATGAAACTTATTTTCTCATGGAAAGTTCTTCTCCCTTCTCTCTTCAAGAACTCAGGCCACTGACCCCTTTGAAGGAAACAGATAGGTTTACATCATTAATGGTCATAGGGATGAAGAAAATAATGTGTAACAAGCTTACAGAAGCTTGGCTAAAGATAAGAAAGGAAACACCACAACTTCCTGAATGGAGCAAGTGAGCCTGAGTAGGAGATTGAGCTAATCCAGGGAGCATGGTCAAATATGGACATTCATACAAATAACTTGGAAGCACGGTCATGGGAGATTCAACGTGAAGAATAGCATCAACCTCGAAAGCTACAAGAGAAACTGGAAAGTATTGTAGTTGAAGGGAACAAGTCCAGAGTAACTCTGCACCGAAGGACTGCAGAGTGTACAAATATTTTCTAATTAGTTAGTGACTGGATGGGAATTATAGCATGGTGCAACCAAAATCTAGAGGACTTGCGCATCAAGGTATAGTTGTTGTCCCTTGACTAAGTTTTGGGAGATCCTTGGTCAAGTTTGACCTATTTTGGGACTTCGATAGCCTGTCGAAGGTGGAGCACAAGGATCTCATCCCCTTTTTGGGTCCATTTTGGGATTTGGGATTATGTAATGGATATGGGGATGTCAGCCCATGGGTTTACCCATGTTTAGGCCTATTTTGTAAAGTATAAATAGATGTCTAGGAAATGTAAGGAGGATATGGGTTGTATATGCTTTGTTCATACTGTGTGAGACTTTCAGAGCTACATGCAAGTAATTATAAAAAGGATTGGTGTTGTACCCTAGCTCAAAGAAGGAGGATCTGGTGGAGTACACACAGATCTCCTATCTTCTGCGGAGTAGGATTTTGATGCTATGTGCTTGTAAGAATCTTGACGAAAGATAATAAAGAAGAAGAGTTGGTGGACATAGCCCCAGGGCGGGGGTGAACCACGTACATGATGGGTTGCTATTCTTTGTGTAATGTGTTGATGTGTTTATGTCTTTACTTCCTAAGTTATTTGATATAGATGGATAGATATGTTTATTCTTTGTGCTAACGATGTATATGGATGTTAGATCTGAACTATGTGAACTTGCTTAGTGCTTAAATCTGCTAGATCTAATCTATATCTTTATGCTAAGTGCTTAGATATGTTATATCTAAATGAATGCTGCGATGCTCTATTTTATCTACGGAGTAGATACTAAGTTGAATGTTGATGAACTGTAGTTGTTAAGTTCTTTGTTATGTTTTAGAATCATAGATCTGTGTCCCAGCTAAGGTTGCAGACACTTAAACCCTGCAGCCACCCCTGCCTCTACCTCGGGTGAGACTTCATCTGCTTCACAGGTGTTATCGAAAGGGTTGGTAGTTAGGATTTTTTTGGTGCGTTGTTTTAGTGTTGAAACCTAGGTCTGCCCCTGTGCCAAGAAATTATACAAATATCTAACCTAAAATTGTGATTGTTGGGAACTGATGAAGAAGAAGCTTTGTGAAAAGATCCGACCTAAAACTTTCGAAGCTCTATGCATAGATCTATCGCTCTAGTGTGCAATACTCTACTTAGTTTGTGAAGCTCTATTCTAAATAAAAGAGGTCATATATGAAGAAAAGAGGTAATATCTTAAAACTATGTGCTCTAAGAAAGGTAAAAGTAAGAAGTTTTTATTAAAAGAGGTAAGATCTGGAAGCTCTGTACTCTAATAAAGGTAAGAATAGTGAAAAGTTTTAGATCTGAAAGCTTTGTGCTCTATAAAAGTAGGACAAGTGGAAATTTTTGTTTCAATAGTATGGATCTAGGTATGTTTGATAGATCCTATCCTAGCTTGAAAACTAGGGCACTAATAGATGAAAGAAGGTTTGAAATGAATAGATCTAATAAGAATAGTGAAAGATATGTTATACTTATTCATAGAAAGAATATTTGGACTAATAAGTGGATGTAGGATCCTAAAAAGAAATGTTTACATGTTGGCTACTATGATCCTAGTGCATAGTACAAGAAAGGATGGGAATCATTTAAAAGAAAGAGAGGATTAACCCTCTGTTACAGTTGCAAAATCCTAGGACACCTTGCTAAGGAATGCCCTGGGAGAATACCTAGTTGTGTTTGTTGCAAAGATATGGACCATGAATTATTGGATTCCCCTATAATGATTTCTAATCTTGAAGGAATGAACATGAGACAAGAAAACCCTAAGGCAGATCCAGAAACTACGATTATGGCAGAACCCCAGAAAGAATTAGAGAAAGTATTGCTACATATAAAAGACACCCTGAATTACCACCAACATGTCATCTTATCAGAGATCTTCAAATAAAAAGAATGTATCGAAGTAAGAATAGGAAACTTCGACATTGACTGTGTTCTAGATGGGGAAAAACGGGTGAATATCATGATAGAAAGAACTTGGGAAGATATAGGAAGGCATGTTATGATTCCTTCATTAGGAGGAATAGGACTATTGAAAGGAAAGTTGATAAACCTATGTGGAAAGCTTACCCAGATATCTATGAGTGCGAATGGAAATTCAACAGAAGAAGAATTTGAAGTTGTTAAATTTATTGAGGACAACGCCCCATTTACCATGTTACTAGGAAAACCTTGGGTTGAAAGAGATCAGGTAAGGAGGAAGGAAGAAGAAGAAGTTTTAGAGAAGAATAAGAAAGAGTTAAAGGATTTCATGACTAGAAGGATTTCAAACTTGATTGAAGAAAAAAAGAATAGATCGAAGCTATTTAACACTAGAGAATTGAATGTCGAAGTTGCAAGAAAACTAGAATACCCACAAAAGATTTAAGAACCTATTCTAGATAAAGAAGAAGTATCACCCTTGAATCTTGGGAAAGAATCTCAACAACACGAAGTAACTATGCCAAAAGAAGATAAGAATCAAAATGGAAAAAGAAATTCTAAGATGAATCTCACTAGAAAGAAGGCCAGAAAGCTAAGTAAGAAGAGAGCTAAGATCGAAAAGTTATAGAAGGTTCCAGAGGGAACTTCACAAAGAGAAAATTTGTAAAATTGGAGCTTCATCTGGATAACAGAACAACGCCACATGGCACTTCGCTAGAGTGAAGTAATATAGCCATTGGGAATAATATAACCATTCAACCGACCCTCCGAATGGGTAGAAAGGAATTTATGGTTCACCACCAGGCCGTTGGACCATGCTGTAATGGACAGAACAGAGTTAATGAAGGCTTCTCGCCCATTGCAAGAGATTTTTTCCAAGCTATATATTTAACCTGTCACACCATGCATCGAGAACACTTTTTTCTAACCGTGAATCTGAGCCCGCAAAATCATTGATTTTTCATAGTGATCATCGCGAGATTTTCTTCCATCCCGTTGTCTTGAGAAGTTACTCTTTGAACCCAAGATTTCCAACCCCGAGCGTGTATGTCAGATGAGTTCAACACTGTAGAGAAATTTGTCTAAGAAGTTCTCATCGACCTCATGATTGAACAAGTAATGTCAATGTCTGGAGGTATACAAGAGTCATCAATAAGAGGACTGCAAGCCTCTTCGTTGATTGCTTGTGGAGCCAGATCATCCTGACCCTTAGCAGAAAAGAGAACCAAACACAAAGATGACCTAGCAAATGCAAACCTAATTCCAACCATATTACTTGATTATATCCCACCTCTGGATGGTGTGGTGAATCGTGATAGTGTGCCAAGATATTTCAAGTACACCATGATCAGTGTGTACCTCTCGAAGGGGATACGTGCAGTTTGAGCAGAGCAGGATAAGATCGCAGCATTGAATTTCAACAACTTCAACCTCGGAGATCACAAGATCTATGGTATGTTCACCACATACAAGTACCTAACGAGAATGAAGGGGAAGAATTCAAAGATAATTCCTCAGCCATGGACGATGAACCTCGTGAAGTCCACCCTTCTGCACGTCATGAAGATCCCACTTCAGAAGACACCAGGAAGTCAACACATGTGTCAAGATTCTACTGTCATGTTACCATGGTGGCTACTTATGTCTATATCGTCATATTACAATTGACCCAACGTTGATCCACAGGATCATAGGACTAAGTTTGAAAGGAACCGACACATAATAGTTTTATCCAGGAAAAGCCACAAATCGCGCACTGGCATAGAAGATCAAGGATACATATGGATATGTTGAGAAGGGAACAAGAGGCTACAAGGTAGCTTCCATACAAAGTGGCATGGTGCACCTAGAATTTCAACCGATATCTAGAAAGTTAGTAAGGAAGAACTGACCTACGCAAGTCATTGGCTTTGTCGTTGATCTCGTAGGGAAGTGCGCGGAAGGCCTACATATGAACTGGGTGAAGTACCTAATCAACCAATTGGAACTAGACTATCAAGAAGCACAGGATCAGGGTTATGAATTTCATTTTAGTTGGTTCTTGATCCTCATTGAATTTGTTTTCTGGAAGATGCCAAAAGGTGTGACCTTCCTAGACATAGATCCATTTGAACTGCTTGCTGCGAAGTTTGATACTCTTTGGCATTTAAGTGATATGAACAAACAATGGCAGTCGAATGTTGTGTTTCATACATATTACCTCTAGCTAAATAGATCCATTGAAGTTGAGCCTCACATGACTCTAAACACCTTACAAAGGTTCTGACCCTTGATGAAGTTCAGGGAATATGTGCACTTCATCTACATTACAACACGAGCATATGAACATAAAGAGAAGCTCCAGTCATATTATAAGCTTATAGAAGAAGACCTTGAGGATATCACTAAGGAATGGTCTATTGACCTCCTTATCCCCAGCAACCCTGCAGAGATATATGATCTTGACAGCCCAGAGGATACTCATAAAGAATGGAATACACCCAAGAATATTGAGGAGGTTCAAAACTTAAGCAACACCTCAAGAAAGACTGCTTCAGTGTCACCTGACTGAGGGGGTGATGATGAAGTAGAAGCTAAACAAAATCTAGGGGAAGTAACATCACCCAGAGACGATCTTAACCCCTTGAAGAAGAGGAATCCCCCCCCCCCCTGAAACATTCTTCCTGAAATAAATTGAAAGCCACCATGACCAAGATGCAGACTGTCCTCATCTCCGATGATTTTGACCTCATCATCATAGCCCTGAATGATGCTTCACTAGAAATAGTAGAGAAACAAGAAGCCAAGAAGGAAGAAATGTATGAGAGAATTGGAGTTGAAATCTAAGGGGTACAACAGGCCCTTCAGTCTAGCCGCACACTCTCAACTGTGCCCCTACCATCGGGAGAACCAGAGTTGGGAGATGAGCCAACCCAACTCCACCAACTAGTTGATATAGTCCAAGCTCGCCTTCAATGAGCATAAGAAGAAATAGAACAAGCCACCGATGCCTTGAAGCAAGCACAAGGCGTACTTGTAGAACAATGCAATGTTGCAGAATGGTAAAATATTTCTCTCTAAGTGAAGTTCCATGAAGAAAAATCACAGATGCAGTAAGGAAAATAACT
>ML795255.1:331518-355290 GCA_009831015.1 Picea engelmannii
AACAGACTCTAGACTTTTTATGTGCCATGAGCACCTTGTTGTATATATTTTTTGAGGGCATAAGCTCGGTGACTCGTTACTATTCCCATTTTTTAGGCGCTTGTGTCCATCTATGTACTCCAGTGATTTTATGATGTTTATATATGGTTTTTATCTTTTTTGTGTCTTATGGATTATGTGTGCAAAAGTGTATTTACATGTTTATGTCCATGATCTTTTTATATGTGGTCAAGATGCCAATCTAAAATGTGATTAGCTAGAGTATTTGTAATTTGGTTTAATCTCCTAGGAATATGAAAATATGTAATATAATCAAAGTTTCGTTCTAAGAGATGTAACCTAAGGAATCATTGGTGTAAAGTTGGATCATGAACCCAGTATACTCTGTTTAGCCGCGACACAACCAGTTGAGCGTCGAGATAGACCCGGAGATGAGAGATACCCAATGACAAGGCGTCACGAAGAAACTCAATAATTGCACTATACTTGACGACATTATTTGTGGTGTCACCTAAGCATATACCTCCGGAAGATAACAAATGACCCTGTGGTGTAAAGATTACCCAAGCTGCGGAGGCAAGCCTCCGTGTGTGTCGACTAAAATCGTCCTCATACCCAACGAACACCTATGACTCACTTGACATCTGCTATATTGACGGAAGATAGCATCAATGACACGTCCATAACACTTTTTAAAAGAAATGTAAAAAAGTAATAGTACAAAGACTATACATATGTTACAAAAGTTACCCACAGTGACCTATCTATGAGTAATACTTCTTGAGGTAGAGCCCATTTCTAGGCTCCGCCAAAGCATTCCCTTCAAAATCAACCAAACGATAAGCACCCTTTTTTAATACCTCCTTTATAATGAAGGGTACGAACCACATGGGTTTAAACTTTCCTGCCCCCAGGGGGTCCTTGTCTTGGTCATAGACTAGGACAAGGTCACCCTCAGAAAAAATCCGAGGATGAACGGACCTATCATATTGACACTTGACCTTATGTTTGTGAGCCTTGTTGGCCAGGGCCACATCACAACGTTGCTCATCAAGTTGCTCAAGGTATACTAACCGTTCTTCAAGTGGAGAAGTGTCTGGCAATAACTGTACTGCCAATTTCAGAGATGGGATTTGACATTCTATGGGCAAGACTGCCTCCAGCCCATAAATGAGTTGAAAAGGTGAGAAACCGGTGAGAAACAGATTTTTGATAAGCCCATAATGCCAAATATAACATCAAGTTCCAGTTTGACATGGATGATTTGATAGTTCATTGTAGAATCATCTTAAGAGTTTTGTTTACAGCTTCCACCTACCCATTGGCTTGGGGGTAGTAAGGTGATGAATGTTCCTGTCATAACCCAAGCTTTGACATTAATTTGGTCATCATTTGGTTTTGAAAGTGACTTCCATGGTCAGTGACAATCTCTCTCAGGACTCCAAACCTTGCCATAATTTGGTTGAATAATAAAAGAGCTGCAGTCTCTCCATCATCTTTAAACGTTGGCATAGCCTCGACCCACCTAGTGAAGTAGTCCACAACTACAATGATATAGTGGTGCCCCCTTGCTGAAGGGGAGTTGCATGTAGTGTAATCAATCCCCCACTTAGTGAAGGGACCAACTGTGATGACACAAAACATAGGAGCGGGATGTGCCCTCATCTTCTGAGAAAATATTTGGCACAGATGGCACTTCTTAACCGATTCGATACTATCTTTGATAAGTGTGGGCCAGAAGTAACATGGTCGTAAAATATTTTGGGTTGTTACCAACGTAGATAAATGACTTCCACATGCTCCACTATGGAAATCGTTGAGCACTATGATGGCCTCCTCATGAGTGAGACATTGGCACAAGATGCAATCTACACCTCTCCGATACAACGTATCATCGAGTATGAGATAATTCTTAGCCTGATGGCGTATCCGCCAATGCTCATCACGAGAAGCAGAGGTGGGGCACTTCAAAGTCTAGAGATAGATAAGTATATCTCCATACCAGGGGTTTGAAGATTCAATCAAAAACATATCCCCCCGGATAGGCAATTCCTCAGGCACAACGTCACCTAACTCAACTAGAAGTTCCGAAATAAGTTATGCAAAGACCAATGACTTCTTGGACTTGGCTGAAATGAAGTCTAAGTCAAATTCTTGGAGGATGACCATCCACCTACTGATTTTTCCACCTACAACTCGTCGTGTCAACATGTACTGAAATGGATTCATGACAGAAACGACGGTGGTCTTGCGAAACAGTATGTAGCGACGGAACTGTTGAACACCATGAACGGATACCAACGCAAGTTTTGCGAGATGGGAATAATTAATTTTTGGTCCTACGAGGCCTTGGCTCAAGTAATAGATCACGTATTCTGAAAATGAATCATCTTCCTGAACTAAAACCATGCCTATGGTTGACTCTGCGACAGCCAGATATAATAAGAAATATTTGTTATAATTAGGTGGTCATAGTAGAGGTGTGGTTGTGGGGGCATGTTTTAATGTGTCAAAAGAGAGTTGAGAGGCTTTGTCCCAAAAAACGGGAATGTCTTTTTTTAGTAAACACATAAAGCCCTTGGTGATTTCGGCATAGTTAGTGATGAAGCATCGTAAGAAGTTCGCCTTGCCTTGTAGACTTGGAAGTTGTAATATTGTGTGTGGGGGGAGGAAACTAGAGTATTGCCTCCACATTAAGAGGATCGACCATGATCCCTATTGTTGACATGATGAAACCTAACAAATGTCCCGATGTTACGCAGAAGCTGCACTTGTTTGGATTCAAGTGAATCCTGAAGTAGCGATAGCATTCGAAGATTCGTCGAAGGTGCATGGGATGATCTGTTCACTTGCGAGAGCGTGATGCTAAATCATCTAGATAGGCCTTGACTATATTCTTGAGGTCATGAAATGCAAAATACATGGCCTGCTGGAAAGTCGCTCCATCATGTTCAAGGCCAAAAGGCATCTTACAATATGCGAATGTACCCCACAAATAAATGAATGTCGTTTTGTGTTGGTCTTTAGGTTTGATTTGGATTTGATTATATCTTGAAAAACCATCCATGAGTGAAAAGGCTTCACAACCGACACATTCATCAATGATCTAGTCATGAATGGTGTCGGAAAATTATCTTTGGGACATGCCTTGCTGAAATCACGGAAATCGGTACATACACGAATCGTGCCTTGTTTTTTATTGACCAACATGGGGTTTGACACCCATTGAGTCAAATGAATAGGATAAATGAAACCTACCTTGAGCAATTTCTCGACCTCAATCTTGATGGTTGCTGCTTTCTTAGGATTTACTGGATGAAGTTTTTGTTGAACAGGCTTGGCATCAAGATACATTGTGATTTTGTGTTCAACTATTTTCGGATCGATACCTGGCATTTCCTCATAAGACCAGGCAAAAACATCGCGGAATTCTTTGAAAATATCCATGTAAATTTGAATCTCTTTGGGGGAACAATCTGCTCTAACAAAGACATTCTCTCGATGCTAGGGTTTTGGGAGATGTTGATGGGTATGGTTTCAGCGATAGTCGCCATATTGCCCTCAGCATAAATTTCCTTTGTAGTAAGAGGTTAATAGGACATGGATGATCTCCCGTCATGGTAATGGTGAATTCTCTGGCTTTGATTCGGCTTAACTCGGGGAGAAAGTATGATCAGTGATGAAGATCTTCCCAAGGTTTGTCTGGACTAGTCATTGCTTCGATTACTGCTTCGCCAGAAGGAAAGACTAAGTCTAACGAATCGATGTTAGCAAGAGAACCCTGTGCCCAAATAGGCTCTAAAAGTGGATCTAACTCTTGTGCGGGAGTCGGATCAGAGTTAACCCTGTGCCCAAATAGGCTCTAAAAGTGGATCTAACTCTTGTGCGGGAGTCGGATCGGAGTTAGCTAAAGATTGTTGGACTAAAGAATACGTGACTTCATCGGTCGACAAGGGCATGGACATGTCAGAGTGCCCTGTCTCATCCATCGTGGCTGATGGGGAAGGAAGAATCCAAGGATCCTCAAAGTAAGTCGTGTGGAATGACGAAACTTGAAAAATCTCAACCTTATGGTGATTAGATATAAATTTTACGTCATCGTGAGGAGGTGGGTAATCGAAGGTACCCATCAAAGATGAGCACAAACCAACTCCTATGTTAACGACACCTGGTTGAGGATTATCAATCATGGGGACCGTGGATGCCCCCAAAGCTGGGTCAGGTCTAGAGAAGGACAATTGATCGATGGTCACTATCCAACCCTCGTGTGGAAACAACAAGACTCAGAAAACTGTAGCAACCACAGCTTGCATAGCATAAGTCCAACTCCATCCTAACAAGATATTATAGTCGAGGGGAGCATCGAATACCTCTACTTCGACACACACGGTCTTCCCTCCTAACTGCATAGGGAAAGAAGGAACGATGCCATGTGGTTGGAAAGAATGATCATCGAAAGCAGTAAGGAGAATAGGTGATGGAGACAAAGCGGGTTGGCCAATGGCCTTCCAACATGATAACGACATAACGCATGTCGAGGTGCCCTTGTCGACCATTGTGCGGAAGATATTCCATGTAAAAGTTTTCATGGGATGAGCCACTACTATCTGAAATGCTACATGGTAAGGAAGACGAGGTTTTAAGTTGGTTGTATATAACATAATGGTACCCATATTACAAGTCTCAGTAGATCCCAAAGGAGTTAACAAGGCTTTCCTCTGAGCAGGGCAACTTTGGAGGACCTCCAAAGCATACATCGCACAAAGGGTTTGTGATAAATCCTCCACCACAGAGTAATTCTGGGTGACCCTTGCATTTGGGTTGTGAGAAGATTTCTTAAATGCACCCTTTGGAATGCATGTCATTGTTTCTCCCAACATCTTCTCGATCTATAGAGGAAGAGATGGGAGCTCAACTTCTTTACCCTTCTCAAAAGTGCTTGGTTTACTATAGTCGTGCACTCTAGTCATTATGAAAGCATCACCCCTAACCATATATATGTTCATGGATGAGGGATTGTTTGGAGGAGGGTAGATTTCTTGGCTGCCCCCTTCGGCACTTGTAGAGGCTTGAGTTAAATTTTTCCCATGTTGAAATGGATTAGTCAACACTGCCTGTTGTTGCTGTGTGACAAAATTTTGGGCCTTTGCAAGTCGAGGAAAAAGATGGGTTGGGTGGTCTTCTGCACACAAGTTGCATGGATACCTTTCCTTCCATTTTTCCATGGTGTCCCCGCCACCATTATCAGTGGGTTTTTTATCCCCCTTACCCTTCTTTCATTTTTTTTTCTTCCCTTCAGGCTGTTGGGTGGCCTTTGGGTTAGTCGACTGCACGGAGTGCACTTCTGACGTTTGGGTAGGAGGAGCAGCCAAAGCAATAGTCTAGCTGGTCACTGAGTGTTGGATAGATAACTGTTGCAATTGTTTTGTCAATTTCTCAGCGGGCTTCGTTTGTGTTGAACCAACAATACCATCGACATGTGGTCCAACTCTCTGTCTAGTTTTATCCAGTATCAATCGTGGTGCATCCAATAGGATGTTATATAATAAACCAGACTGAGAATAGATGAGCTCAAACTATTGAGCCCTCATGATGGAATCCTCTTCGGAGAAAACCCTAGAATTTGCGACGTCTTTGGATAATTGTGGTACCAGAGACTTAAGGAACCACTCAAGTAGGAATGTTGGTGGGACTGGTACTTTAATTAGACTCTTCCAACATCTCCACTCTCAGATATGATAAGAGATATGGTCCACTGTTGTCTGTTCAAAATTGGTGAGCAACTCTGTGCCAGTGTCATATCTCACAGGTCACTGGAAATGGTTAAGGAAATCCATCGCCAGTTCGCCAAAACAAGAGTATCTTGAGCGATCGAGCTCGATGTACCATTTCGCGACACTCTCGATAAGAGTGTGTTGAAACAATCGCAATTGTACGAAGTCATCTTTCAATGAGTTAGATGAACACCAAAGATGGAAAGTAGTCACATGATCACCTGGATCTTCGTTAGGCTTGGCCTCAAACTTTGGAATGTCCAAAGGAAACTTCGTTGGCATAGGAGGCCAACGTGGATCGTGAAAAATAGGATCATTTAACAACCTTGTCAAATATAGCAAGTGTAGTGTTGCCAGGAATGGTAGTTTGGGTTGCTACTGATAGCCTGGAAAGAAGGATCCTACAGTTTGAATGGCACCAGGTTGCCAGGAAAAGTTTGGCTGCTGGCCCGGATTCTGGTAGAAACCATGGCCCTGACCAACATAAGGATTTTGCATCTGTGGAGACATCATTGGTTGATTTCCCATAAAGGACATAGGATTTTGGGCATGCATCATGTTTGAAGGAATTTGGGAAGGATTACCCCATGCCGGTCCTGATGGGAGAGGCATGGTAGTCTGTCTAAAGTTCCATTGACTGTGGAAAGAATTACCCCAGAACGACATTCCAGAGGAGGGAACGGATCCTTGTCCTGAGTTCCAAGGTCCTGCTATATGTGCCCCCAGCATAGGAATAATACCTTGTGTCGGAGTAGACTGTCCAAAAATGGGAGTGCCCCCAGATGGGAAAGCAGTGGATGCGAAAGTATTGTTACCAAACATCCCGTTCCAAACAAACGGTGAAGAACCTACCAGGATACTATTCGTAGGTGTTCCTTGACTCCCAGATCCAAATAAACTAGTGTGTTGAAGCTGCCTGACGGACTGTTGATGCGGACCACCAAGTGAAGGGTATGATGGAGGGATATGACCTCCGACATAAGGAAAATCATTAAAAGGGACATGAGTGCCCCTAAGTTGACCTTGCAGAGGAGCGTTAGAGCTCCCTGCCCCCAGACCCAAAGTCTGTAAAGTGGAGTAAGTGAGTGCAAAACTTGTACCCTAACTATGCATACCGTATGAGAACGGAGGGCCTGTCGCACTAGGTGTGAAGGGGGTTGTGGCCACAGCCATAGACAGGGTCGGTCCACTGTGAGATGTAGTTGCAGCCGAGACCATGGTGGCTCGAACTGACGATGTTAAGTTAGGATATGATTCTCCTGTGGTAGCAACTATTGTGGGAATGGAATAATTCCCAGAAGAAGTAATAGTGTTTGTTTCCATAGCTGTGTGAGGCACTAACAGGCGTTCATAAAATTGGATTGGTACAATACCCTATGGCCAAGTATCAGTGGTGGGGGTTTCAACCGAGCCAAGATTGGTGGCATATTCCTCCGGGAGTTGTTTGGGAACAATGGTTTGTAACCTAATCGCTTCGAAAGACCCTTGTTGGTCTAGCTTATGCCTTAATGGTGGCGGGCGTGGCTCCAGTATAACCGGCGGCAGGCCCAGAAGCCTTCGTGACCAGTGGAGCTCAGGATCCTCCAATATGTGAGAAGATCCAAGACACGCTAAGGTATCCTACACATTCAAATAGTAACACACACTAAAAAAGAATCCCCTAAGAGATAAGACAAGCAATCACTAAACTATTTGGAAGAACAGTTACAACAACCAACACTAGAGAAACTTACTGGTGCAAGTGAAACTCGAACACGGAATCACCCTCCGGGTATACTCTACAAAGCATGGCCTGATTTATATCCTAGGTACTGCAGTATACCCTCGCAGTCACCTTTGTATGTCCCTAAAAAGATTGCCAACTAGGTTGCCAGCACGCGAACAATCACCAGGCGGGTACAGTCGAAAGTCGGGTAGACCACAATGAGTAGGGTATCAAGCCCAAAATTTTTCAAGGGTATCGAGAGAAAATGGCCCGAAATACAACTGAGGACCTCGAATGGATTCGAGACCCACGAATCCCCATGGAAAATGCAAATGATGGAATCCCAAAACAAGCCCTCGATATGTGTTCTCCACTACGATTGGTCCGACTTTGGAGGGGTTATCTCTTCTACGTTTCCGTACGTGACCTCATGTTTATCCCCTGTGTTAGAGGGGGGTCCCGGATAAATTCCATGAAACTAGACTTAGAAACTCCCTATCACAGACTCCAATGTTTGGTTTTGAATGGCCTTGGAGAGTTTCCTCTCCAACCTAATCCAAGGCCCTAATCCTGAACTAGTTTGTGAACCCTACAAACAAAAAGTCTAATAGATTTTAAATTAGCATTTCTTTTATGGGATTTCTTACGTCATAGGGTATGAAGGTGAAACTGATGATGTGTAAAGACGAAATCAAAAACAAATGAAAAAATGATGGAAACAAAAGACTTTTACTAAATGCAAAATTTCTGCAACTTTTCACAAAGAAAGATTTCTTTTTCTTTTCAATTTTTCTAAGATTTTATGCAGCAATCATAAAGGAATTTCACTCGAATACGAGCTACTTATGCTCTAAATGTACTGCAAAAACTTACGAAACAAAATAATTCTCCCTAGATAATGATGCAGAAACACACTCTTTAAACAAAGCAGAAAATGAAAAAGAGATATATATTTTTTTATTTAAGTGCTAATAAAGAAACAAGGGGAAAATACTGACAAGCACAAAACCAAGAAATACAAATTCAGGCTTAAAGCACAGATTGCAAAGAATCAAAGAAAATACACACAATGCAATAAAGAAAACAGAGACTCTTACGCTTGTCTAAAAACCAAAAATAATTTTTTTTTTTTAATTTTCTATCAACTATCAACTGAGAAAAAGCAGGCTAAGGGTAGGATGACCTAACCTACTGGTTGTTCAACCCTAGAATCCAAACACCTGAGAGGAATAATTTTCAGCAAAGGAGGGGATGACTGCCCCACCCTGAACAAAAAGTAGTCTGTCAAGCACGCTACTGTTACTAAAATAGCATGCGTACGAACACGTGCTGATCTGAAACAGGATGCATGTACACGCAGGCTAACCTTGTACAGGCCGCGTGTATGTATAACTTATAAGACAAAGATAAAAATAGGCAGTCCAGACTAGGAAGAGGCCTCTGGTATTGACAACCAGGGTCCCTTGAAGGCTTGGATGCTTTTTCTAATAGAAAAGAAAAAATAATAATGCAAGGAATAACAAGCCAAAAAAGCGTCCCCGAGGTGTAGGACAGTCGGTGACGGAGTGTGTTGTTAAGCCACTCCGTGATGTTAAAGTCATCGGTTTGAAACCCGTGGGGACAAAAAACCCAACCATGTTAAGGGTTGGTGTGGCTCAGTCGGGTGTGATCCCCGGGTGATTTTGACAGCTTAGATGCCCCTGAGTCGCGGTTTCTCAAGCCACAGGTTAATCACGTAGCCAACAGGTCCCGCACAAATTAACGAACAAAAAAAAAAAACAAGCCAAAAAGGCAATCTGAAATAGGAATGTGAACCAGCAAGACTCAGACAGGATTCCAGAAAACCCCCTAAGAATGTATAATTCTGATAGGGAAGAGGTGGACTACCTCTACAGGTCTTTGGACTCCTACATGCTACTGTTATCCCTACAGCTAGTGTTCACATGCGGGCTGTAAGAGGATAGGGCACGGGTACACACGTTCAGGCCTTATGCAGGCCGTGTGTACCTCTGTGTGTCCCGACAACTACCGTCAAGCAGAAGTCAGGGAAAACTGGTATGAAGAACCAGGCTCCCTGCTCGCTTAGACCTTACATAAAAAGACTGGCAAAGAAACAGAAAATCTAATCTTTTAAACTACCCAAAAACCTCAACTAAATCCAGAAACCCTAAAGAGTATCTTCCCCAGTACGGTCGCCAATTCTGTTGTTGGGAAAAATACCCTACGGACTAGCAAACTAGTGTCAGACTTGCATGCAAATTTTGAACGTAAAGAAATTACTTTTTAACCTACCACCCAAAACTTAAACCCCTCTTTCACAATACATGCACGGAAAGGAACTACTAACCTTGTTACTGGTGTTTGGTGTAGATCCTCCATTGTGCTTCGACCGCTTTCTTACGCTGCTCCTTCCAAAGATAACTTGTAGTCAAAACAAACAACAATGCATGCATGCTACTTTTCTACTTGAGCGTTAGAAATTAAGCATAAATTGACCAAACCATAGTTAACTCATGCATTGGGATGGGAAAAGTATTCTTTTATTATTTGAAAAATTAATCAACTTACAATCAAAGTCGAGACCGGACACCGCTCCTTGATCCTGATCCTGGGCTCCTCTTCATTTGTCCTCCAACTACTTTGCGTTAAATCTCCTTTGGCATGAGGAAAGGCTAAAGAGTTGGGACAATGGATTCAGCAAATGTGCAGAGTTTCTTCGCTATATTTTTTCCTCCTTCAAATGGTACCCCTACCCCTTCTTTTATAGGCTAGAAGGAGCTAGGGTTTTGGACGAACCCTCAGTCATGCATGGCTGGGAGTTTAAGTTAACTGACCCATATATTTTTGTTCCATCAACAACTTTCCTTTTTTTGTGCTTTTTTAGGTACATGTGGGCTGTAGTGGGCCTGCCAGCATGCACACGTGTGCAGTAATGGGTTAGGGAACGTGGGCCTTGACACAAGAGGATTTCTAAAGAGTTGTTCAGTAGATGTTTTGGCAATGAAGGGATATGAGTTGGCCTGATGCCAGGTAAGCATGTGTGGTGCAATTTAGGGTTATAACACTAAGTTTCAAATAACATAAGCACACTTTATAATTTAAATGAACATAATAAGAAATCAATGAATCAAAATTAAATCAAATTAAAAACACCCGCATCTAATGAATAAAAATGGGAACAATAGGAAATTACCCATCTTGAGGGGCCCTTTCCAACCTGGGCAATGTCTGAGAAAATAATTCATATCTGAAGGACGCCTAAAACTTGAACAATGATCAGTTCCTTATTAAATAAAAGATCAACACTTCAGTTTACAAAAGAATTCTCAATTCCCTCATATCATATCATTTCATCATTTCCCATGCTCTATGAGCTTATATTTATACATCAGTTCCACTAAGAAGAGATAAACTCAAATCCCAAACTCAGTTTTCAAATTTCACAATTTTTGGAAATAAATCCCAAATTCTGGATTTTTCACCAATCTGGGTAGATTCGTGTTAAAAATCCAAACATAACTCTTAATCCATTTTGAATTTAAAAATTTTTCTTGTCGATTACTCAATTTTCCACCTTCTGGACAAAACCCATATTCTAGAATTTTTAGATTTGATCTCCTCTGCACGAAAACTGAGGTGGAAGTTGGTAGTTTGAAATTGTCTGTTAAATTTAGTTGTAACATTAATTTTGTGCTAGAGGTCCACACATGAAAGATGGGTGAATTATGACACATGTTTCATCATGTTGACATTGTTATGGAGAAAACCCATGTTCCCGATTTCCTTCTAGAAGCGTGCCAATATGGAAATATACAATATCAGGTATGGGAATGACTATATTGGTGCATGAATGTTGATCTACAGTAATGGTATGGAAATGGTGATCATGCAAATCACACTTTATCAATCGTCATTACTAAAACATGATATAATCATCTTTTAATCACTAAAAAGATAGAAAAGACGATATATTAACCACACTGGATATAATGACGGATGATGGTGTTTAATTAGGGTTTATGGTGTGTATTAACAACGAAATGTGGGAAAATGTGTAATAATGAATGTTTTTGTATAATGTAAAACATGGAAAAAGTGTAGCTCAAAAAGTTCCTGTGAAGTTGGTTGTAGAGATAACCCTATAATACTTTGTTAGAGTCAGAGATATTTCTGGGGATCTATTTGTATTTGGGGGTCTTGCTAGTACCTTTACCTCTGTGGGAGGCGGTTCTTTCAATATTTCGGGCTTTGTTACCCTGCCCATACGGTGGACCTGACTTATGACTACTCTCCTATGCATTCATTGCATTGTGGTAGCTCTAGTTTCTTAACATATGTAGACACATAGGCTACTTACAAGGGTTATTCTTTAGGTACCCTGATTCAGATAAGGGTCGGACAACACACAACCTATATGGAGGATTACCTCTCTGGGGGGATCAGACCGATTATGTTGTTAATACCCCGAGGGTCCTTATAACTGATTCTAATACCTCCAATATTTTGAAGGGATTCTCAAGTCCATCTTGGGTGAGGCATACCTACTCTAGTGAGGGAGGCCCCTTTTTAGCTACTATATTATGTTTGGGTGCATTTTCCCTTTTTGTTTATTTTGGTGTGCTCTTTGATTGTTAGTTGGCCCCAAAATTTCATTTTTTTATATCTCGAGTATTCAATCATCATGGAGCCATACCATCTTCCTTGTAGGTCTCGTTGTTTGTTTAAGTTACCATCGCACCTTGAGTCTTTGCCTTCTAAGAGGTGCAAATTTACTAAACATGGTACACATACCTCCACCTAACAGACTTGTTATTACACAATTATGAGTACTAAGTCAAGTCATAAAGACACGAGGAGTCCCTCGATTCCTATACCTACTATAGTTAATGGGGTTCCTTCGAATCCTTCATCTGTGATAGTTGTAGTACCAGAGGTTCCCGTCATTACTCCTATCCATCTTGTGGTTTCTAGTCAACCCATAGTAACGAACTCTTTCGGGTCTCTTTTTTCCATGCCTGGATACAATTATCAATCCAGACCTTTAGTTTATAACCCTTTCTCTTTTGGTATTCCAAACATGACATCACAACTTTTATCCTCCATTCTAGCGATGAATGCAAATCCTAGTATTGGACCTAGGTGCATGTCCCCTGTTAATATTATGGTAGCTGCGGGAGGTATTTACCCCCACGTGTGAACCTGATGAGAATAGAAGACTCTGGGAAGCAAGAGAAACCCTAATGAATTGACTAATAACCCTAGAAGCCTTTTCGGCTCAAGAAGATAATTTATATTAGGCTATTAGCGTCCAAGAGAAGAAGTCGGCTAGAATTAATAATAATATACTGAACAGACACATACCCAGAAAGAGAAGTCGGCCCTAGCAAACTGGTAGGATTACTATAAATACAGGGCACCAGTTCTCATTTGATAGCATCTCAGGACTGCAGTTTTCCTAGTTGGTGCACACTGCAGTTGCAGTTGGTGCGCAGGTTTGGAGGAGGGTTGCAGGTGCAGCTGCAACAACAACTAGTTTTAGTATTGGCTTGGATATCTCTTGGCTAGGGTTTGGAACATCTGATTAGTCTTTTGTGATGTGCTATCCTTGGGGATTGATGTGCTACTCTTTGTTTGGCTATCTAGCCTAGGGTTTTCTTCCGGAGGAATTCTCAGGTCAAGGTTAAGGTGCTCGGAGGGAGGCTTCAGCCTGTGGTTGGGTGACAAGGGTATCGTCAATGGTAAAATGAGCACACCATATTCTATATTCTAATAGGTTATGGGCCCATGCCCCTTTAGTCAGCCTAAAATGATGGAAGGAAACATAGCCGCTAGATATTGAGCTCGTTGAGAAACTGTTGCTAGGGTTACTAGCAGGAGCAACTTCCAAAAGCACTGCAGCTAGGGTTACCAGTAGAAGCACTTGCAAAAACCCTAAACCTCTTGTTGAGGCACCTTAAGTGATGATATTGACCTAATCTCTGGATATATCAGTGTGCCCTAGCCCAACGCATCTCCTGGTACTCTCAGAAGGCCAAGATGTGAAGTTTGGATTTCTGGTCAAATCTAGGGTTTGACCAAGTCAAGCAAGCCATGATGAACTCTATGAAGTCTGAGAACAAGCTAGATGGAGCCTCTAACTTCAGAGCATGGAAGAAAAGGATTGACCTCATCCTTTCTAAGAATAAAGTGTTGCATATTGTGAAACGAAAGATCATGAAGATAGAGTTTAAAGAAGGAGAAGAGAAGGAACCACAGAACGTTGCAGCTATGGAGAAATTCAAAGACATTGACATCAATGCCATGAGTATCATAGTGGATTCCATAAAATACCACTTTATACCCTACATATCCCATATTGACTCATCAAATAAGATGTACGATTCCCTAACAAATCTCTTCTCAGTCAGAAACATTGGACAAGTTATGAGTCTAAAGAATGAGCTTCGTGACATGAAGATGAATGATGATGATAGCATAACATCATACTTTTTAAGGATCTCCCAGCTAAGAGATCAACTACAATCTATTGAACAGATCACTTCAGAAAAGGAATTGGTGAACATAGTACTCAATGGTCTTCCCAAGACATGGGATGCATTTGCCGCAAGCATGAACACAAGGAAGGAGTACCCGACATTTGAAGAACTGTGTACTTGTTGTGCTCAAGAAGAATCAAGGATCAATGCAAAAGAGAAACCTCAAAAGAAGTACGATGATCAAGCCTTCACAACAAGATTCAAGAACTTCAGAACAAAAAGGAAGTTTGGTTCAAGGAGGAAGCCAAATCAAGAGAAAGAAATTTCAAAAATACAATGCTTCAACTGTCAGAAGTACGGTCACTACAAAAATCAATGTCCCAAGATAAATAAAAGGAAGGAGAAACATGAAGCATCGATTGGCGAAGAAAAGGAACCTGCAAAGAAGACTAGTCAATATGGAAGAGACTTCTTCTACTAAAAGGTAACAACACTCTTCTTATTTTCTTGTACATATCTTGCTTGCATCGTCTTTGTAAATATCTTGTATATCTATCTCTTGGAAGACAATGTGTTCCAAGAAGAACTATACCTATGGAAGAACAACAAGATAAGAATGAAAATCATTAGATATTACACATGAAAGAAAGAAATATATCATGTGAAAGCTACTACAATATAAGACCGAAATCAGAAGAGACCTGGAAAAAGAAAAGACAGAAAGAAGTCAACAATTGAGAGGAAACAGGAAAAGGAATTATGACATTCTGTAGAAGACAACAAGATGGAAGCGTGGACTCTGTTAAACAAGAGAACTAATCATATATTGTAGAAGATAATAAGGATGCAGATGGAAGCATGGACTCTATCAAACGGAGGGAGCCGATTACATGCACTCTTACATGAAGCAAGGATTAGGAGGGAGATAATCCTATGATCCATTGAAGATGAAGAAATGTATATATCCATGGTAGCAGCCATGAAAAATATAGTACGTGTTCATCTCAACTACAGAAGAAGACCTCTTCAAAGAGAAGCCTTAAAGTATTCCTAGTTTTCCATCCAGATCCGTGAACCGATGATGAAGGTAAGAAGTGGAATCTCTAGAACATGGAATCTACAAGAAACTCCATGGATCCAAGAGATAATGAAAAAAATGAAGAAGAAAGGGATAATGAAAAACATGAAGAAGAACATTAATATTCCAAGAAAGAAAGAAGAATCAAAACAATCATTCATTGTATCAAGAATCACAAGATTACTAGCCTGACATGAACTCACTAAAAGAAATCAGGCAGAAGAACTGAAAGTTGTGATGAAGAACAATGTATGGAAGACTTATAAATGAAAGCATTGCGAGATACATAACCAGAGGTTCTCTCAGATGGAGGGAGGAGACTATGATGATTGATTGTTCCAGTACACCAGACTTATCTCTATATAAGTCATTATATTATCTGCAACATCCATGAGTCAGAATTCTACATCAAATGAATGAAAAGAATGTTCTCCAGAAGAAATTTAGTAAAAAGAGCATGCAGAGCAATCTCAAGACTTTGAGGCATACCAGAAAGATACTCTTGTATGCAGATAAGAAGAAGACAACTTGGTGGAGAACCTCCAGTACACAACAGAAGTGTGGTGAAGATTTCCTATAACATCAAGATGACTACTCAGAAGATCAGATCTCATGATGACAGAAGAAGTACCACATGAATATGTTCCAGTTCTCCAACTATGATATACTCTAGTATTCAGATCTACATGAAGCCTTCAAAGTATTCCAGACTAAAGTACAAGAATTACATTATCCATGATAAAGTCCAGAAGGGAGAAAATGATTTCTCCAATACATATCTCCACAGATGAGTAGATAAACATACACTTTGGTAAAGCTTATATTCAAGATGAAAGAACGTGCATACTCAATCTAGAGCTCATGGAAATAAATCTCTTAGCCAGAAGGGAATACTCTCCAAACTAAAAGAAGGTACGCAAACATTTGTTTTTGTGATTGAAATAACTCTCCAATTAGGAGGGAGCATTTATCTTTGTAATAGTCTAGATTAGACAGATGCTTTCCTGTTTGGAAAGTGGATTGAGATTTCTGACGAACAGTGGCTTCCCATTGTAGTTAACATGGGAGGCAGACTGATTGTTGATGTATCATAGATAACGACTTCCCATTATGGGGAGTGGTCTAGGACAGTCATTCTTCTTGGCAGTCACTCTGTGTAGTGGTCAAGTAGAATGTTCCGCCTCGCCGAGTAGTCATTCTTTCGAAGTTCACAGTTGTGAGCAGTTTTGAAGAATCATCCATTTTGGAGGTTGATGCAGGACATAAATTCCTCGAGGGCGGACTCATTCTTTCCAGGTTACACTTGTTTAGTGTCAGAGGAATGGCCCAGGGTGGGGAATGGTCCGGACAGCTACTCCTCGAGGGTAGACTCATTCTCTCCAGGCTACACCTTGTTTGGTGTCGGAGGAATGGCCCAGGGTGGGGGGTAGTCTAGGTTCAGTAACAAGGGATAGTTATTCCTCTAGGGAAGACTCATTCTCTCCAGGTTACACTTTGTTTAGTGTCGGAAGAATGGCCCAGGGTGGGGAATAGTCTAGGACAGTCATTCCTTAGGGTAGACTCATTCCCTCCAGGTTACACTTTGTTTAGTGTCAGAGGAATGGACCAGGGTAAGGAATGGTCCATACATTTCTCGAGGGTAGACTCATTCTTTCTAGGTTACACTTTGTTTAGTGTCAGAAGAATGGCCCAGGGTGGGAAATGGTCTAGGTTTAGAAATCAGAAACAATCCTTCTTCCTTGGTTGAGAAGAATGGGGAAGATAGCCTATTATTGATATTATTTGTTGAGGGTAGACATTCTTTCATACCTCACAGATGTGAGTGAAAGATTGGCCCAGATGATTATTATTGATGTTAGATATTGAGGGCAGACATTCTTTCAGATCTCACAGACATGAGTGAAAGATTGGCCCAGATGATCATTGTTGATATTCTATACTGAGGGCAGACACTCTTTCATATCTCATAGACGTGAGTGAAAGATTGGCCCAGTTGATTTAGTTTTTATGATAACATTGTTTCTATGCAGATGAAGACTACTATGGTGGCAGACATTCTTTCATATCTCATAGACGTGAGTGAAATATTGGCCCAGATGATACAGTTTTTATCATAACATTGTTTCTATGCAGGATGCTTTCAGATGTTTGTTATGAAGACTATATGACAGTAGATGAGGACTATTGTTTTGAATGTGTTTCACTGCTCGCAACTATACATTGTTGATCAAGTACTTGTGTGTTACTTGATGTGGTAGTTAACCACTGGATTGTAGTYGTGTACTACTATGAATAGACACAGGTGTGTTCTATCCTTGCTCTAATTGCCTTGAAGACTATCAACAGATTATTGGAGATGATCATTCAGATGAATGATGAATAGAGATTTTCCAGACGGAAAATAGTTYAGAGCTTTTAMTCCTCTTGTATCACTCCATGGTGAGAGTGACTTATCCAACATCATATCTAACTACTCAGATGAAGTATGGTTTCGAGATATGATGCAACTAATGGTGATGGTGATGCTCATGATCTAGTCATGAAATAGTCTAGATGACTATATTGATGCTACCGAGTAAATGGTATGTTTTGTGCTCAAGTCCATTACCTGTAAATACCTCTCTAGCTAGGAGGGAGTGTTAATATTATGGTATCTATGGGAGGTATTTACCCCCACGTGTGAACCTGACGAGAATAGAAGACTCCAGAAAGCAAGAGAAACCCTAATGAATTGGCTAATAACCCTAGAATCCTTTGTTGGACAACTGAGAGGGGGGGGGTGAATCAGTTGTTACTGTGCTTAAACAATTATGCTTCTTTTAAAATCTTTTCATAAACACTGAAGGACAATCACAATAGTGCAGGGAAGTAAGCAATAGAATATTCAACATCAGTCACACACATGTGATACACAGCGACAAATATTTCCTGAGGAAACACATAAAGGGTAAAAACCTCTTTTTCTTTATATGATAAGTAATAGTTACATTCTTTACATTATCATACATATGAGCACCAACTCATAATGAGGCTACAACCTATTTTTTGCAAGCTGCTACTTGCTGAGAGCACCAACTCTCTATTTTCTCTAGCATCCACTAGAAGGAAGCACCAACTCCCTGGTTTCTCTAGCACCAACTTTAAGGAAGCACCAACTCCCTGGTTTTTCTAGCACCAACTAGAAGGAAGCACCAACTCCTCGGTTTCTCTAGCACCAACTAGAAGGAAGCACCAACTCCCTGGTTTCTCTAGCACCAACTAGAAGGAAGAACCAACTCCTTGAGTGTTTCCAGCACCAACTGGATGGAAGCACCAACTTCCAATCATACAGGCACCAACCTGTATAACAGAGAACAAGAGTTCTCCCTTGCACCACCCTGCCACCCTAGTTTCTCTGGCTGCAACCCGATGGAAGCTACAACTCCCTGTGTTCAAGCACCCACTTTAACCTATGAGGACAACAATCCTCCCTAGCACCTCCCAACCTCCCTGAAATATAAATCTTTGCTACTGAAATTTATTATAGTGATATAATATTCAACAATGGCTTACCAGACTCATCACTTTTCTGCTGCATTTTGTTTCTCTATCTGCCTCACTGCCTTCCTACACACATGACTTGCGCTATCTGTTCTTCTGATTTTTATTCTTTGTGCACCATGTCCATTCACTACACAGATGCTCTTCTGTTCAATTTAGCTACTGCACTCTCCTCCTTCTTCACACACGAATCACCTTCAACAACAACAACCACAACAAACTCCAATAGCAACAACAACCCCATCTCTTCTCTGTATCATGTATTTATAGCTTCTATGCACCTTGTGCATGCAATGTTCACAATGCCTCTGCATGCTGACTCTACGCCATTATCCTCCACCTCTCGAGTGCTCTGTCTGATCATCATCGTGGCTCTTCAGCTTCTCTGGTGGTTCGCCCCACGTGTCCAACATCACTGTATGTTATATTGAGATTCCTCAGCCTCTCTCATAGTTTGAGACTCTTTGTCTTCTCTGTGATAGTCGAAATCACCTTCTCTGTTTCAGTTACAATCTCAAACCCTCATCTAACTGTCAATTTTCTCCACGAATCGTCTTCATTCCATTGGCAGATTCCTTGTGATTCTTCAGCTCCTCTGGAAATCACACAGAAGTCTCTTCGCATCCTCTAGTAGAAACCATCAATGGTTTCTAGTAGTTACACTGTGAGGATCAATATTAGCCCTTCGATTATGCTCATGTTCACTTGCACCATTAGATTGATTCCATGGGAATTTTCATTCATTTCGGCATTTTGACATTCGGCAATTTGACATTCGTGTGACCATGCATCTCGACATTCCCAGTCGTGATCCCCGAAATGGAGCTTGGTTTCTCTAGCTCTTTCCTCCATCTCTCGCTGATGTGACCAAGGGCTATGACCATAGCCTTATGCATAAGGCACTTTCGCGATTTCGTATTTCATGAGTCTGGAGATGAGGCATCTCGACCCTCCAAGTTGCGATCCTTGATACCCCGAAATGGTGTGGGATCAACGGTCCTTATCAACACTTGATCTGATGGTTTAGATCATTTCACAATTTTTCATATCACGATTTCGACATTCCTATGGTGAATGTTCTTGTCACTTCCAAATCCCGATCCACAAAACTCTGTAAAGAAGTCGTATCAATGGTCCAGATCACATCTTGATCTGATGGTTGCAATTACGTCACGATTTCGCATATCATGATATCGTAATTCTTGATGTTAACATTCCTTGACATCTACAACTCTCGATCCTCGAATTCCTAAAATGGACTTGGATTCAACGGTCCAAATTCAATCTTGATTCAACAACTGTGATTGAATCGTGAATTCGCATATCGCGATTTCGACATTCGTGTTGCGTTGTTTTCTTGTCTCTCTATGTCACGATTCATGAAACTCCGATATGGAGTTGGCTCAATGGTCCAAATCTGATCTTGATTCAACGGCTACGATTAAGTCACGATTTTGCATATCACGAAATCAAGATTCTTGTTGCATTGTTTCTTTGACATCTCCAACACGCGATCCTCGAAACTCCGACATGGTGTAAGTCTACTGACGTCACATGTGTTAAATAACTACCACATGTCACTCTGATTCGTGACTTACATGTGCTTGGAATGTTGAATCATTTTGACACTTGTCATTACCTGGTTGTGCCACATGTTCCTAGATGACGTGGTTTGTTGATGTGAGTCAGATCGACGGTCCAGATGTGATCTTGATTTGACGGCTCAAATTACATTGCGATTTTGCATATCACGAAATCGATATTTCTGTGGATGATATTACTTGTCATCTCCAACTCTCAATCCCCAAAACTCTGACAGGGAGTTGGATCAATGTTCCACATAACCCCCTGAGATGGACGGTCCTCCTTCTTTCGGGATTTTGTGAGCCCTCTACTCCTTGCACTTTAAAGATCGTGAAGATTATCATCTATCCAATGGTGGTCAGACCCTACACTCTGATATAACACCTGAGATCTATCCTCCTCTTCAGTGTGATCTTGTTTTCTATATTAAGATCTGACGACCCTCATTCTATCGGGAATTTTGTATGGGATCCAACGATCAGAAATTCTTCACAAACTTTACGGGACTTCATCATGCCTGATCAACATTGTGTTTCCTTAGACCATTCGATCGTCTTGGACTTATCTTCTATTTGCCTATTGATCATCGTTGTTGTACTCAAGACATCATTACTATTGTAATTGCCATCAATGACAAGCTTATGTTTCCTGTAAAACATACCAAACATCCTCTGCACTATCTCTTTTGATCTTATCGAGGTTGCTCTGCAGCTTCTTCCCAAAATACTTCTGGTGCCCGTCTATTACATTCTTCCTGTATTCATTCCATCTTCATTGTTGTACTTTCCATCAATGACAACCTGTTAAAAATTTCCAACATCCTTGTCGGCTCAAGAAGATAATTTATATTAGGCTATTAGCATCCAAGAGAAGAAGTCGTTCTGAATTAATAATAATATACTGAACAGACACATACCCAGAAGGAGAAATCAGCCCCAACAAACTGGCAGGATTACTATAAATATAGGGTGCTAGTTCTCATTTGACAGCATCTCAGGACTGCAGTTTTCCCAATTGGTGCGCACTATAGTTGCATTTGGTGGGCAGGTTTGGAGGAGGGTTGCAGGTGCAGCTGCAGTAGTAGCTAGTTTCAGTATTGGCTTGGATATCTCTTGGCTAGGGTTTGGAACATCTGATCAGTATTTTGTGATGCGCTATCCTTGGGGATTGATGTGCTACTCTTTGTTTGACTATCTAGCCTAGGGTTTTCTTCTGGAGGAATTCTCAGGTCAAGGTTAAGGTGCTCGGAGGGAGGCGTTGGCCTGGGGTTGGGTGACGAGGGTATCATCAATGGTAAAACAAAACACCATCTTCTATATTCTAAAATCCTCTCCCCATAATCCTCTCTCATTTGGTGGAAGTCAAATTCCCCAAACGAATCCTTTGGTTGGGGGTCAACCTCCATTTTCTTTTGGGTCTAATCCTTGTATTACTTATCTTGGATGGATTACTCAACCGGGTGGACAAGACACTTCCTATGTTCCATCCATTCCCATTTCCTCCTCCACGTCAATTCCAACTAACACATTTGGTATGACAAATCCACCTCTATCCTCCGGATTTTGACCAGGAGAAGGTCAGTTTCATACTAAGGGAAATCCCCATCCTAGAGCCACTCCAGCAGGGGGGAATGTTTATAACCCTCTATATAACATTCCTATAGGTATGGCTCCCATACAACCTCTTATGAATCAGTATGGAGGAGGATATTACCATACCAGACAGGGCCATTGTGTATACCAGAACCCTGGATGGTTTGCAATCCCTCAACATCAATATTTCCCAGGAGCATGGGATCATATGCCGCAAACATGAATCCCTTTTCTGGACATGCTTAATTTTCCATTTTTTTTTAGATTAATGAATGACCCAGTGCATCATGATATGTCATGCCCCCCCATCCCCACCAAGATTCCTTCGGACATTCAAAAATTTGAGGGAAATACTGGCGAGGATTCGAGTGATCATGTTACTAATTTTCATATTTGGTTCTCATCCAATTCTGTTAATGATGATTCTATTCATTTGATACTGTTTCAATGCATCCTCATGGGGGTCTACATGAAATTGTACATTGAGCTACCAGGGGGAACATACAAAAATTTTAATCAGATGGTTTTGGTGTTTCTTAACTACTTCCAGTTGTCAGTTCATTACGATGGTGTCACAGAACTCTTTTCGACAATTCACTAATATAAGGCCACTCATATCTCAGACCATATCCAAGGGCAGCATAGATGGAATAGGTTGATCAAAACCTACATTCCTCTAGATTTTATCTTGGATTGGTTCCTTAAATCCTTATTTCCTTATATTTCGAAGGATGTCTCTACATCTAGGATAACGTATAAGGAAGAAGCTATTTTCAAATCCCAGCAAATGGACCTCATATATGATCAATATGGGATGTTGTATGAAATTATTCCTAATGCACCAAGGTCAAATTATGACCCTAGAAAAAATAATGGGCCTCATGCTAATGGAATTATAGGCTTTGTTGGTGCGGAATTGATCAGACTAGATTCCTTCTTAGGTTACCAAAAAAAGGGTTCCAATTAGTCTAGGTCACTGGAATTTTCATCTTCTCTGGAGAGAAGAAGTCTCACCTGAAGCATAGCCAAGACAAGAAGATAGGGAAGGCTAAGGAGAATACTTAAGTATATCTCAAGAAGCATCAAGATTCAACATCATCTTGTGCAAGATGAACTAACAAGTAGTAGATATGAACCCATTCATAACTAATAGTAAAGAAAACAGAGTAGCGACAACATATGAAACCTATATATAACATATTGATCTTATCAAACATGAAGAAGTAAAGTAGAATGACAATTCATAGACATAACCAGAGAATTACACAGAAGATTTTCAAAATTTTAGGTCCTTTTATATATAGACATCACAAGGGTTTCTCAGATACAGTTCAATTGATACAGATTCAACTTGGTGATGCCAAAGCTAACAAAAAATCTATGCTACATAGGACCAAGGCTTTCCCTAGCCTCTTGCTCTCTCAACATTACAATAAGTCATTTCTCTGTTACATTCTTTTCTGGTTCCGAACTCATTATTTAGAGCTCTATCTACCCTTTTCCCAAGATGGACATTAATTAAAATAACAGAACCTAAATGGAATGAATGATAATCTGGTCCAAACCTTTACAATCATATGCATCTCATATATATAATCCAGTTGGATTTCGACTTCTTTATTTCTTGTTCTTTGTTGTAACCTCTTTCTTCGGGTTGGTGTTGAATTGTCCCTCTAACCAATTTCTGTTTCTTTCTACATTCCTCTATCCCACTTTCTTATGTGATGCAGGAGAATCCGCACCTCGTTGCGTGAGGCTGCATATGTGGAAAGAAAAGGACCGTAGGGTGACGCAGCATCACGGTTTTAACCTTTTTTATGAGCGCCGCCGTTTATATAAAAGCCCCTATATTTAGGCGTACTTGTATTCTGAAACAGACTGCGAGTAGATAAGCTCTTGCCCTGGTACAACAGAGACACTTATTAGATTTAATGCAGAAGGAGAGTAGATTTAGTGCAGGTAGATAGAACCATTAAGTTAGATTTGACAATTTAGCTTTTGAGGGGGAAAACGGGATAAAGAC
>ML795255.1:365748-377516 GCA_009831015.1 Picea engelmannii
CCTTTCTCTGCACGCATGCGCTTTCAGACTCATCTTTGTTTACGTGCATACGCTCTGTGTGCCTCTGTCTTCACTAGGGGCCACGCATCTGAGAAAAATTTCACATTGTAAGTTGTTGGGATGTGGGGAAGGCCATTTGCCTTCTTAAAAGTGATGTCAAGCATGTTCTAAAAACTACACCACACTTATTCCCCTCATCATATAAAGGGGTTAGTCAAGCACACATAGGCACTTAGGAGGATAAAAATCAATTTCCCTTATTTGTTTTTTGCCACATGGATGGCTTATTTTGACTCACAAGATAAGGTGGAAATCATTTTTAATCACATCTAAATTACATTGGGACTAGAAGTTGAATTACAAATCACTTAGTATGCTCTTCTCTCGTGCCTTCAAGCGACCTTGAGAATCAGAAAAATATTGTGAAACAATTTCATCTCCCTTAAACAAAGTTTAAAACCTTTAGGAGAGGACAATGACCCTTCTTGGGACCCCTCTTAGTTTTATTTTTCAAACACATATTAATATTGTAACGGGCCCATACATGCCCACATGCTACAAAGATAGGATAGTGTTTGAAATTTTGCTTTCTTAGATCAAAACACTAGGGAAAATTAAAGGTTTGTAACAGGCCCATACATGCCCACATGTTCAATCTAGGATAGTTTCAAGATTTTCTTAGATTACATCACAATAGGGAGTTAAAGGATAGTAACAGACCCACATGTCCACATGCTATCTTCCTAGGGATTTTGAATTACGCAAGGTTGTACCAAAGGCACTTAGTTAATTAGGTAATCAAACTCTTGTAAGGACCAAGCGAAGTCCACATGCAGCAAGGTGGCATCTAATTCACTAAAAATTGGCACACTTTCAATCACACAAAAAAGTAACTTATCACTCACAGAGCTTCTTCTTGAAACATGGAGGTCAAAGTAAGTTTCCTCCAAAAAGGATTCCGAAAACACCCCACCTTTTCTTGATTGGACTATCCACTCCCATTTTTAATCAACGAGGTTGGTTTGCACCCCCAACCTCCCAAAACAAATACATCTAAAATATTTCTAAAAACTCACTAAGTTTTCCTCCACAGGAGGTGACAAAAGAAATTTTTTTAGTCTAGGTAGGACTTCGGGGATAGGCATCCAAATAACTCCCCGTTATCTGGTTCTCACATTGTCAAAACATAGAGGTTGTCAAATAGGGAACTGAAAATCCTCCAAGTTAGGTGTTCCAATCACCATAAGGCAGGGAGATACCCATGAAGGGTTGAAGGCCGAGGTCCGGTTGTTCTGTGCGTCCCCCCTTGAGGCACCCATCTCTTGGACGGGATCCAGCCCATGACCCATTTCTTAGGCCGGAAATCTAAATGTCACACTTTGACCGAGGTACCCAGTGGCCAAATTTAGGACATCTACCCAGGTGGCAATTGTGGACTACAATTGCACCTTGATTGGATTTTGTGTGGCTATTGGGAAATATTGCTAGCTCTTTCAGGATATGTCCCCTTTACTCCTCATTATAACCAATTATTTCATCCTTCACTAGTTTCTCTTCTGGTGACTTCATACCCCACTGTTGAGTACTATTGGAAGGTCCAGTGCTATTTGAGAGGAAGGACATTACGTCTTCTAGAACACGAGCATTTGCTTTATTTTTTTATTCCCCCACGTGGAAAAAACCCACTTACCCACATATATTCTTCTTTATCATTTTATGTATGATGCACATCTGATTACAGTTTGATTTGGATATATATAGTGTGTAAACATCCAACGCAAAGACTCTTGTTTCTATATTACTCTCACCACTTTTTGCACACATTCACACAGCTAGTCTGACATCATAGGGGAACCACAGAACCCCCATCATTCACGATGCTTTCTCAACCTCCCTCCTATCTTAGGGGGAGTATATGGTCATTCCCGCTCATCGGCACCTCCTCCACACACTCTTGTGAGTGCTACTATCTTAGGATCAACTTTGCTTGGTTCTACATTACTTGGGTCAACTTCCTAAGGGCATCCATTCACTCTCTCTCCTTTACATGGAAGCGGGGGACCCACTTCCTCTCAAGGAGGGAGCACCAACCCACCTAGCCCCCCTCATGGGTCAAGTTCACAACACACTATGGCCGGAGCTAATCCTCCCCCCCCACTGCAGATGCCATATTTGGCCTCTCTCAACATACCGGATCTCACCAAAATTACCAATGATACTATATTGCATGATCCCATATGGCATGCAATGCCAACCAAACTCCCTTCAGACATACCAAAGTTTGAAAGAAAGGTAGGGGATGACCCTGCCAACCATGTCATGACCTTTCACCTATGGTGCTCCTCCAACAACATTATGGATGATTCCATCAGACTGCGATTATTTCAATGCACACTCACCGGCCCATCGGCTAAATGGTATGTCGAAGAAAAATCAAGGTCCCACACAACCTTTGAGTCATTGGCCAAAGCATTCTTGACCTTCTTCCAATTACCCATCCACCATGAAAATGGTCTTGAACTACTGTCTAACTTCGAACAAACCTCAGCCACACACATCGCTGACCACATTCATGAGTGGCATAGGCGACGTAGTTTGTGCAAAGTGGAAACCACCAAGCAACAGTGTCTCGACTGGTTTCTTGATCACTTGTCTCTCGCCTTGGAAAGGATGTAGCTTCCACCTTCCCCCAATCCGAAGAGGAAGCCATCAGTAAGGCCCAACAGTATGACCTCATCTACGCACAATCAGGGTACTTATACACGGTACTTCCTGATCTTCCAAAACCTGTGCCATTTGGCCAAGACAAACCTGGGATGTCTCACTCAGCAGACAGACTAATAGGTGCCACCACACACCATGGTCCACAACCGCAACCACCACCAATGTATGGAACACCTCAATACCCACCAGCATATGGAGTACTGCTTATTACCCCCCACCTCCTTATCAACAACCATACACTGTTTCCATACCTCCACCCATCAGTGGACCATCGTCGGCACCTCCCATACATCCACCTATTCCCACAAACAGTGGTACTCCCTCAACATCAGCTTATAGCACTAGTGAAATCACTATGCCTTCCTATGTACCTTATGGATTGGTACCACCACAAAATCCATACTTCCCATTTCCTGGCCCTCCACAACCCATGGCTCCCCCACATCCTCATGCGGGGGTGAATTTTTTTCAACGTTCTACTTCTCAACAATACCAAAGTTTTGAACAGTTGAATACAGCCAACCCAAATCACCCATCGCATAATGCCAGGAAGAAAGGATGGAATAGGAATAATAACAACCCAGGTCAAGGTGGGAATCAACCCCCACAACACCAACCCACTGGGGGCAACCAGAACCAAGGGAACCAAAACCCCCAAGGGGGCAATAATAACAAACGCCAAGGGTGAAATAATGTTAAAACCATCTTCCCTTGTGCCCTTTGTGGTGAGTTCATCCATTACACTCATCATTTCCCCCAGATCACTGATTTCAAATGGTTGAAAGATTCTGGTAGTCTTCCCCATTCTCCTGCACAAACTGCCCCTCAACAGGCACCACAACAATACGTGCAAAACCCCCCTCCTGTCATGCTACAAAATCCTATTCCACATCAAGGTGTGATAAACACCCAATAGGACACACAACATCCCCCACCTTAGGTGGGACAATACCTCAACCCTAACAACCCAACAGAGCGTACAATTCTCCTCACCAGTGAGGAAGAAATACTTCTGCAAACGCGTAGTCGTCAGTATCATTCACCCACTGAGTCTCCTTCCTTCTCTCCAGAGACAAACCCCACACCAATGGGACCCCCATTGGTGATCCCTCACCCTTCGGCCGAACCACCACTTTGCATCCCTCACATCCCATTGCGTCGGAATGTCCACAACCCACAGGCTAGGGTAGCTCATAACTATAGTTTGGTAGATGACTTAGCACAATCCCCGGCTGCCATGTCAGTTTTAGAAGTTCTCCAGACTTTTCCTACTCAGCAGAAATCACTACTTTCCGCCTTGGGGGCAGTCGACCCTGGAGATACCCAACTCATCACCTTTGATATTGACAGCAGAGAACCTCATCTTCCCGCCTTGATCACTTTTCAAATACTAGTGAAAATACAGAACATCACAGTTCATCAGTGTATCATCGATGAAGGTGCATCTATGTGCATCATGTCCAAAATAGTATGGAAGAAACTTGGTTCCCCGGAACTCATACCCTCTGCCATCACATTACGAGCTTATGAAGGATGACCATCCTCTCCTGAAGGTCTCTTCCAAAATGTCCCCTTTGAACTCGGGGGCAAGACTATTGTCATCGATATCGAAGTTATCGATGCCCCACTCGATTATAATATCCTGTTTGGTCGTAGCTACATGTATGCTATGAAGGCAATGGCCTCTTCCGTCTTTCAAACAATGATGTCCCCCCATAATGGGAATATTGTGACCATCAACCAAGTCTCACATTATGAGCCTAACCCATCTGCCAACCTCGATAACATTCTTCCTCTCATCCACACAAACCAAGACGCATATCCACTCGTCGAGATGGGTCCTGGGATTTTTAAAGATCCATCCTTGTTAGGGACATACCATGGAGCACCACCACTCCTTCATCCTACTAATCAAGTGTGTGTCATATCATCTAACGGAACTCACACAGAGGATGCTCTTCCTCCTCAGGAAGCTTCAGTCATTTCTGACGTCCCAATAGTCACAGAACCACTCCCGTCGGAGCCTCTTGTGCACTCGTCAACCTCAATAGTCCATGAATCCACATCCCCTCGAGGGAATAATCCCGTCTGGGAGAAAGTTCCCCAACCCCTCACCCAAATTCCCTTCTTTTACCCTCCACCAGGTATTGAAGATTTTTAGGTAGCCGCAACACTCACACTACCTAATATGGTGTTAGCAATCCCAGTTTGGTATTTACACCTACCAGAGATGGTCCCTCGGCCATCCCTTCCCCCACAGGAAGGCTTCCCCATGATGATTCCCATCCTTACCCCCACCACCCCCCCACTCACTAACCTCCTGGCTACAACTGGGGGCAGGAGAAATAAGAAAGATCCCACTACTCCACTTCCTCCACGCATCCCACCACCTTGCACACTATGTGAGAAAGAGGGCCACCAAACCAACAACTGTCCATCACTACCTGAATTACGAAATTTGATCCCCCTCAATCAAACTCCCAGAACACCCACCACTACCACCCACCCTTCCAGTAGTAAAGGGTTGAGGACCAAATACGCTTGTGATATATGTTTAGAGTATGGCCATTACACCCATCATTTCCCAGCACTGCCACGTTTTCGATAGACATTAGTGGCTGTATGCCAGAACTTCCAGAACAACCCCAGTCCAGCTAAGTCCTCGTCAACAAATATCACTGACATCTGCTATGTCACCACTTCAGTCAATGAACGTATGAGATGCCCTTGCTCTCTCTGCGATTCATTAGCTCATTTTACATACCAGTGTCCTATGATCCTTGAATACAGGCAACATCAATTGGCCCTACTTCACCGACCCACAGAGGCGATAATTGACATTACCTCATCAGTAGAGTATCTTCATGTCATTTCTCCCGAGCCCGAGGCACTCCCAACACCTCCATGGTTCTTCAATGATGCCTCTGAGGATTTACCCCGCAACCCCCCCAATTCTCCTGCTCATTCCCCTATGGACACTCTCCACCCAACCACCATGGTTACCCCTCAGTAGTTCAATATATGGTTTATGTCAAGTGAACCTGCACCATCTCCTAACCATGTTCCCCCTGTTTCCTCACCAGGGGGAAACCACACCACCAATGTCACAAAGATCACTCCTCATGACCCCTTGTATTCCCGTCAATTCCAATGCAATGAAGAAATACTCAAAGATTTAAATCACCCGGACTCTCCCTGGGATGCGCTACATCACCACACACTCTTCTCTCCACAGGAAGCCTCTATGCCTCCTAACCAAAACCCCATTTATGCGGTCGAAACCAAGGATTTTATCCCATCAGGGCCTATCAATTGGTTCAATAATCCCATTCCTACTCCTGATGCATTTGAAGAAGGCCACATGGCCAACATTTCCCCCACCATCAAAATCGACATTTCCATTAAACATGGCATCGTCGAGGAAATCACCATTGGAGCTGCTTGCACTCCTCAGGAAATCGCCGCATATACAACCCTCTTCTAGGAATATAGGGATATTTTCGCCTGGTCATACACAAAAATGCCTGGCCTCGATCCCTCTATTGTCAAACATCGCATTGACACCTAGCCCAACATCACACTAGTTCGCTAAAAACAACGACCACTACACCCATCTAAAGTTGTGGCTATCAAAGCCAAAATTGACAAATTATGTGCAACCGGGTTTATTTACCCCATCACTTACACTTCATGGGTGTCCAACCCTGTACCCATTGACAAAAAATAGGGAACTATCCGCGTTTGCACAGACTTTCACGATCTCAATAACGCATGTCCCAAAGACAACTTTCCAATGCCTTTCATCGATCAAATTATCGATGACTGTGCTGGCCACGAGGCTCTCTCCTTTATGGACGGATTTTCTGGCTATAACCAAATACAAATCCACCCATCCAACTAGTATAAAACCACTTCATTACCCCGCGGGGTACTTTTTCATATCATGTCATGCCTTTCAGCTTAAAAAATGCCGGCGCAACCTTCCAGCAGGCGATGACATACATCTTTCACGATCTAGCTAATATCATCCTCGCCTACTCGGACGACCTCACAGCTTGATCCAAGAGACGCACCCAACATCTGGATGATTTACGAATCATCTTTCAACGATGTCGTTAGTACAACATCCACTTGAATCCTCTCAAGTGTGTGTTCTATGTCACCGCAGGGCGCCTCCTCGGTTTTATTGTTTCCCAAAGTGGTATTACCGTAGACCCCCTCAAAGTCCAATCTATCACTGAAATTCCACCTCCCCAAAATTTACGGCAACTTCAGAGTCTTCAAGGCAAATCTAACTTTCTTCGACGCTTTGTCCCATATTACGCCATATGCACACATGGTTTCCTTCGCTTACTATGTCACGACATCCCATTTCACTGGGACGACCATGCCCAATAGTAATTTGACAATCTTAAAACAATGCTTTCAAATGCACCTTTAATTAGTGCACCTGACCATAATTGCGATTAAATCCTCTATGTATCAGCCTCAGCTGTATCAGTAGCTGGCGTCCTCGTCTAGCTCGAAGATGACAATCGTGAACATGTCATTTATTACATTAGTAGGAACCTCTCAGGGCCACCCTTGAAGTATAAACACGAAGAGAAACTTTCTCTTGCAGTTGTCCTCGCAGTCCAGAAACTGCGCCATTACATTCTGCTTCGCACCATAAAGGTCATCGCAGATTCCAACCCTATGCAGTACTTGCTCAGCTGTCAGCAAGTTAACGGAAAATTTGCTCGATGGATCATTATCCTTTAGGAGTACGACCTTGAGTTCTCAACACCTAAGAGTAAGAAGGCCCTTGTTCTCACCAAACTTGTCACGACCCTCCCCTCTGACACCACCAGTGCCCCCGTCAATACCGACTTTCCCGATGAACATCTCTTTTACATTACTTCGGATGATCCTTCATACGGTGACCTTCTCTTCTACCACCAAACTCAAAAGTTTAGTAACCACCTTTCATGGGATGATCGTCGACGTATTGGCCATCAGGCCCCCCACTACCTTCTCATCGGAGACATCCTATACCTGCGGGGAGTCGACACCCTTCTTCGTCGATGCCTGACTATTGACGAGGCTGACAGAGTCTTAAATGACTGCCACAACGACACATGTGGGGGCCATCTTTCAGGTATATCCACTGCTCAAAACATTATCCGAGCCAATTACTTTTGGCCTACCTTGTTTCATGATTGCATTCATGCCATGAAACGATTGGAGCAATGTCATCTCTACACCAACAAAGCCCAGGCTACCCCCGCTCTTCTCCACCCTGTCATTACAGTCGACCCTTTTTGCAAATGGGGCATCAACTTTATGAGTTGTAATCCACCCTCCAGCAATGGTCACAAATACATCGTTGTCACCATTGACTACTTCACCAAATGGGCCGAAGCTATGCCCACTTTCAACAATACTGCTGACATTGCAGTGCATTTTTTCTTTAACCATGTCATATCCCTCTTTGGAGTACCCCTCCAACTCATTTCCGACCATGGGAAACACTTTGAGAATGAGATCTTCATCGAACTCTCATCTCGGTTAGGCTTCTCTCACGAGTTTTCCTCACCATATTACCCTCAGTCAAATGGATAGGTCGAGGTAGTTAACAAAGTCCTCAAGACCATGTTACAGTGCACAGTCAATAAACATAAAACCAATTGGCATCATATGTTATTTTCTGTGCTATGGGCTTATCGAACGGTTGTGAAGACCGCTACCAGTTTCACACCGTTCCATTTAGTCCATGGGGTCAAGGAAACTCTTCCCATCGAGTGCGAAATTCCCACCTTACACACCGCAATTGAGCTATTACCTGACACTGCTCCAATGGAGCAGTGCTTGCTAAACTTGGAGTCTCTGGATGAAGATCTTCGATCTTCCTTACAGAACAATGAGGCAGCTAAAAAATGATCCAAGGCTACCTTTGATCGCCATGTCAACCTTCGATCATTCCACGAAGGCGGCCTCATCCTGGATTATGATATCGCTCATGATACCTTTGGCCATGGAAAATTTGAATCACTTTGGAATGGCCCTTACATTATCCACCATTGCCTCACCAAAGGTGCATACATCCTGGCCTCCCCCGAAGGCCTCTCTCTCAAAGAACCCGGTAATGGGTTGTATCTCAAGAAATTTTATGCTTAAAAGTAGTCATTCTACTTTAGGTTATTTCTTTTTCTAGCATTTTTAATCTTTTTTTTTCTCCTCCCCTCCAATCTAAATTATCCTTTGTGCTATTGGTAGATGCTTCCTCCATCAGCCTACCACATCGGTTACGCCGACGGCGCTAGCCATTGGACACAAAATCTCACTTCGGCTGCTTGGGCTCTCTACACCTCCTCACATGAAATGCTCCATTCAAGTGGCATATGCTTGGGGTCAGCAACCAACAACCAAGCCGAATACACTGCGGTCATTGGCCTCCTGGCCAACGCCCAACATCATCATATTCGTCACCTTAGTGTCTTCCTTGACTCTCAACTAGTCATTCTCCATCTCAACAATGTGTACCGCATACGCGATTCATGCCTCTTTCTCAAATACCTAAAGGTTAGGCAAATACCTGCTGCCTTGTCCTCCCTGAATCTCCCAATCTCCTCTCAAAACTGCTCGTCCCGTCACTATTGCAGTAGGTACAAATGAGGTGGCAATGTGGGCCCTACAGCTATATATAGGCCTTTTGCCAAACTTCCACTCACCATTCCAGGAGACCAAGGTGTCCATTTTTCAAACCATCTTTAGCCACGAGATCAACATCCCGTCACCTACATCACAACAGTTCCTGGGCCTCTTTTCATCCTGAGCCCCCAGGGTGCCTTTTTTATCCATGGTCAGGTACGCATGCACATATTTCACGCTTATCATTCAATACATGTTCATATCTTCAATTCTTTTCAGATATTGTTCACTTCAGGTATTTGTGTTTTATGTGTGAAAGTATTTGATCATCATACATCGACACAACCCCTTCAGGTATATACTCAACACTGGCATGTAGTCTTTCTCGTTGTATCGCATTTACATTTCCAGTCATACCCTCTGATATTGGCCTCTAGGGTCCCCATTCCCGGCTCTGCAGTACCCATGCCTCCATTTGCATCTTCGGTACTGTTACCCGGTAGCATTCTTACCCACATGAGTTGTCCCATTCATAGCACCTTTTGCCACTTTTTGACACTCATGCTTTTTTTCATCACCCTTTAGGGATGGGAGTCCCGATAGTCTTTCATCATGTCGCAAATCAGCCACATACTCCTTCTCCTCATTTTGCTAGTTTTCCCACACAGACTCCCAGATTATCTCTTTACGATTCTATTTTTTAATTGCACCTCCGCAGTATCATGAACCCTCCATCTCATCCACAATCAGTTTGCCCATCTGCAAACCTCCCTTCATTTCACCTACCTCATACAGAAACTCACCACTGGGGCCCCCACCCTTCATCAGTTTTCCAAACAAATTATTCCCTACATGGGCCATCCATATCACACTAGGGCACCCGTTTCTATATTTGTACATTTCTCCTCAATCATTCGTTATTTATTGTACAAACGCCTTTATTTCCAGTCATTACATTATCTTTTTTTTCGTCACCTTCGGTGACCTATTTCCTTCCTTTTGGCCAAACGCAACCCATGTCACCCTTGGTTGGAGCATTACTCATCATTTACCCTTGCCGGCATCGTCCATATCTTCAGAGTACCCCACATGCCACTTACCTCTACCCTCTGAATTTGTTCACCTTGCCTCGCCTCTGACACAACTTATCACTGGTCTTGTCGTCCCCCTGACACTCGACCTCGTTACATGGTTGTGACCACTCTTTATCTCATACATCCTCCAACCAAGGGCCATCTAGAGTCGTCCCACTTCTTGACTTCATCCATGTACCTCTGCCACTTCCTCACCTCAGTAGATTTCATGAAGCCCTTTTCTTTTGGGAGTCGCGTTCCCCTTTTGTCAACATCAGCAACATTTTCGGAAGGGCGACAGTATCTTGATTCTCATTCTCCACTAAATGAGAGATCTTGGACGACACAGGGTGAAACACCATTGCTCCCTGCTGTCATTGACCCCCATAACATTTGATGCCAACACTTTCTCCTGTTACGGTGAGTCTTACTTTGCAACTATTGCAGTTATTTCTATCATTTGTCGAAGACCTTTGAACTGGGACGGGCTATCAGTGCCCACATCATCGTTGATACTTATTACCGTGATCGTTTCATATTATTCAGAGTATGTTCCTTTGCAGAATTGTCTTATGCCTTTATCATCATCGCCCCTGAGGGCGCTGCAGTTGTCTACACCAACACTTCAGTCATCTTTTTTCAGAGTTACATGACATGAGCATGGGGTATGCCTGCCTCGTTTGTACACAGTTTTCTATCTCGCACACCTCATCGAAGGTTGGGTCCTACTGGTTCCTTTTTTCTCCAATGGATCACTCTGAATGATCCCATTATTGTTCTATCTTACAACAACATTCTCAGTAGAAGAAACATTGATGGATTTTGGCTATACGTATCCTCCTAACCTCCTATTATCACTGAAATTTCGTCTGCACATGGTTACAAGAACTCAACATCGTCAAGCAGTAATGAAGTCATTCATAGCCCTGAATTAATCTCACAGCATTCAAAAAAGGGAAAAAACTATACAAAGTAGTGAAAAATTGAAGAGCGCTTTGCATACATTGGGCATGCGCGCACATGTGCAGAATAGGAACGTAGAAAGCACGCATATGCGCACGATGCGTGACTGTTAGCGCAAAAAGTTGTGCACCTGCTAAATGACGCATTTATGAATGTGGTCAGCCTCCCAACCACTTATGGTTTAGGTCCCAAGCCGATTTGACCTCCAAATATGGGCTGGATCTGAATGGTGGGTTGGTCAAAGACCTAAAAATGCCCTAAATGGCCTCTTTTCACACTACAAAGCAGTTGAACAAAAGCCCAAAGCAATGCTATAAAAATCCATGAATGCACCTCATTTTCTCAAGGAATTCAAAGTAATGTTATGTTGCCTATATT
>ML795255.1:377603-394515 GCA_009831015.1 Picea engelmannii
CTTGGTGCTTTGTTTTCATCAATAGATCAAGCCTCAAACATTGGTGACATGGGTCTTTTTGTTCTTGTTATCTCTATGTCCCTATGCTTATGATTCTAGTTTTTATTAGTTTAATTCTTAATTATAGTTTTGTTTTTCTTTCTCTAACTCATTTTTCTACAGCTGTCCTGCTGAGCAGACCCAACTGAGCTTGCAAGCACCTCTTATTTTCTCACCAAGGTGATGAAAGAGGCACAACAACATCAACACATTGCACAAATCATAACAACACAACATGTATGTGGTTCTCCCCCACCCTAGGTCTACGTCCACCAACTCTTCTTCTTTATTATCTTCATTCAAGCTTCTTACAGGCACATAGCATGAAAATCCTACTCCACAGAAGACAGGAGATCCATGTGCACTCTACTAGACCCTCCTTCTTTGAGTTAGGGTATAACACCAAGGCTTCTTACAATTACTTGCACGTAGTTCTGCAAGTCTCATATAGTATGCACAAAGCATATACAACCCATACTTAGCACTTATCCCAATATCACACAGATATCTATATATGCATATATTCTCCTTACATTGCCTAAACATCTATTTATACTTTACAAAATAGGACTAAACATGGGGAAACCCATGGATCAACATCCCCATACCCGTTACATAATCCCAAATCCCAAAAAGGACCCAAAAAGGGGCCGATATCCCATGATATCTGCTTCACCTTGCACTCCACCTTAGATAGGATGTCGGAGTCCCAAAATAGGTCAAACATGACCTAGGATCTCCCAAAACTTGGTCAAGGGCCAATAGGCCCCCAACACTCACCTGTGACTCGTCCTAAGTCACTCTGGTTTGGGTAGTTCTACTTCAAAATCCTCGAGCGTGGCTCGAGATGGTTTGACTTCTTGTTGTGCCATAACATCTTGTTCAATGAACACTTGGATGACTGTGCCATTCATGGGTCCTTCTAGGCATTGTTCTGCTACAACAACAACTTTCTCCAGTTATTCTCTTCGACCTTCAATCTCTATGAACAATTGGTAAGCCTTATATTGTACAGGTTGGAGCCTCTGCATTCTACTTTTCTTCATGGAGTTGTTACTCCAGTGCTTAAAATTTTGGGTTCTTAGTGAGTTTCTCATATGTCTAGGCACTATAATTACTCAACTACTTTCATTCCATGGCAGGGGCCTTTATCCTTTCAACTGTGCTCTAGGCGGCTTCTTCTCTTTGATCCCTTACATCCTATGGAGTCTCTAGCACTGTGTGGAGATCTAAGTCTACTACGCGTCGTTGTAGCTGTTGGATAGCTTCTACGAGATTCTCTACTTGTTGTGTGACTCGGTCCTATGCCTTTATTTCTAAGACTATCATAGAGAAAACTACTCTGCTGACCTCTTTTTTCACTTTGAGTTGCTCCGTGAGAAACAGTTATTTTCCTTACTGCATCTGTGATTTTTCTTCATGGAACTTCACTTAGAGAGAAATATTTTACCATTCTGCAACATTGCATTGTTCTACAAGTACGCCTTGTGCTTGCTTCAAGGCATCGGTGGCTTGTTCTATTTCTTCTTATGCTCATTGAAGGAGAGCTTGGACTATATCAACTAGTTGGTGGAGTTGGGTTGGCTCATCTCCCAACTCTGGTTCTCCCGATGGTAGGGGCACAGTTGAGAGTGTGCGGCTAGACTGAAGGGCCTGTTGTACCCCTTAGAGTTCAACTCCAATTCTCTCATACATTTCTTCCTTATTGGCTTCTTGTTTCTCTACTATTTCTAGTGAAGCATCATTCAGGGCTATGATGATGAGGTCAAAATCATCGGAGATGAGGACAGTCTGCATCTTGGTCATGGTGGCTTTCAATTTATTTCAGGAAGAATGTTTCAGGGGGGGGGGGGATTCCTCTTCTTCAAGGGGTTAAGATCGTCTCTGGGTGATGTTACTTCCCCTAGATTTTGTTTAGCTTCTACTTCATCATCACCCCCTCAGTCAGGTGACACTGAAGCAGTCTTTCTTGAGGTGTTGCTTAAGTTTTGAACCTCCTCAATATTCTTGGGTGTATTCCATTCTTTATGAGTATCCTCTGGGCTGTCAAGATCATATATCTCTGCAGGGTTGCTGGGGATAAGGAGGTCAATAGACCATTCCTTAGTGATATCCTCAAGGTCTTCTTCTATAAGCTTATAATATGACTGGAGCTTCTCTTTATGTTCATATGCTCGTGTTGTAATGTAGATGAAGTGCACATATTCCCTGAACTTCATCAAGGGTCAGAACCTTTGTAAGGTGTTTAGAGTCATGTGAGGCTCAACTTCAATGGATCTATTTAGCTAGAGGTAATATGTATGAAACACAACATTCGACTGCCATTGTTTGTTCATATCACTTAAATGCCAAAGAGTATCAAACTTCGCAGCAAGCAGTTCAAATGGATCTATGTCTAGGAAGGTCACACCTTTTGGCATCTTCCAGAAAACAAATTCAATGAGGATCAAGAACCAACTAAAATGAAATTCATAACCCTGATCCTGTGCTTCTTGATAGTCTAGTTCCAATTGGTTGATTAGGTACTTCACCCAGTTCATATGTAGGCCTTCCGCGCACTTCCCTACGAGATCAACGACAAAGCCAATGACTTGCGTAGGTCAGTTCTTCCTTACTAACTTTCTAGATATCGGTTGAAATTCTAGGTGCACCATGCCACTTTGTATGGAAGCTACCTTGTAGCCTCTTGTTCCCTTCTCAACATATCCATATGTATCCTTGATCTTCTATGCCAGTGCGCGATTTGTGGCTTTTCCTGGATAAAACTATTATGTGTCGGTTCCTTTCAAACTTAGTCCTATGATCCTGTGGATCAACGTTGGGTCAATTGTAATATGACGATATAGACATAAGTAGCCACCATGGTAACATGACAGTAGAATCTTGACACATGTGTTGACTTCCTGGTGTCTTCTGAAGTGGGATCTTCATGACGTGCAGAAGGGTGGACTTCACGAGGTTCATCGTCCATGGCTGAGGAATTATCTTTGAATTCTTCCCCTTCATTCTCGTTAGGTACTTGTATGTGGTGAACATACCATAGATCTTGTGATCTCCGAGGTTGAAGTTGTTGAAATTCAATGCTGCGATCTTATCCTGCTCTGCTCAAACTGCACGTATCCCCTTCGAGAGGTACACACTGATCATGGTGTACTTGAAATATCTTGGCACACTATCACGATTCACCACACCATCCAGAGGTGGGATATAATCAAGTAATATGGTTGGAATTAGGTTTGCATTTGCTAGGTCATCTTTGTGTTTGGTTCTCTTTTCTGCTAAGGGTCAGGATGATCTGGCTCCACAAGCAATCAACGAAGAGGCTTGCAGTCCTCTTATTGATGACTCTTGTATACCTCCAGACATTGACATTACTTGTTCAATCATGAGGTCGATGAGAACTTCTTAGACAAATTTCTCTACAGTGTTGAACTCATCTGACATACACGCTCGGGGTTGGAAATCTTGGGTTCAAAGAGTAACTTCTCAAGACAACGGGATGGAAGAAAATCTCGCGATGATCACTATGAAAAATCAATGATTTTGCGGGCTCAGATTCACGGTTAGAAAAAAGTGTTCTCGATGCATGGTGTGACAGGTTAAATATATAGCTTGGAAAAAATCTCTTGCAATGGGCGAGAAGCCTTCATTAACTCTGTTCTGTCCATTACAGCATGGTCCAACGGCCTGGTGGTGAACCATAAATTCCTTTCTACCCATTCGGAGGGTCGGTTGAATGGTTATATTATTCCCAATGGCTATATTACTTCACTCTAGCGAAGTGCCATGTGGCGTTGTTCTGTTATCCAGATGAAGCTCCAATTTTACAAATTTTCTCTTTGTGAAGTTCCCTCTGGAACCTTCTATAACTTTTCGATCTTAGCTCTCTTCTTACTTAGCTTTCTGGCCTTCTTTCTAGTGAGATTCATCTTAGAATTTCTTTTTCCATTTTGATTCTTATCTTCTTTTGGCATAGTTACTTCGTGTTGTTGAGATTCTTTCCCAAGATTCAAGGGTGATACTTCTTCTTTATCTAGAATAGGTTCTTAAATCTTTTGTGGGTATTCTAGTTTTCTTGCAACTTCGACATTCAATTCTCTAGTGTTAAATAGCTTCGATCTATTCTTTTTTTCTTCAATCAAGTTTGAAATCCTTCTAGTCATGAAATCCTTTAACTCTTTCTTATTCTTCTCTAAAACTTCTTCTTCTTCCTTCCTCCTTACCTGATCTCTTTCAACCCAAGGTTTTCCTAGTAACATGGTAAATGGGGCGTTGTCCTCAATAAATTTAACAACTTCAAATTCTTCTTCTGTTGAATTTCCATTCGCACTCATAGATATCTGGGTAAGCTTTCCACATAGGTTTATCAACTTTCCTTTCAATAGTCCTATTCCTCCTAATGAAGGAATCATAACATGCCTTCCTATATCTTCCCAAGTTCTTTCTATCATGATATTCACCCGTTTTTCCCCATCTAGAACACAGTCAATGTCGAAGTTTCCTATTCTTACTTCGATACATTCTTTTTATTTGAAGATCTCTGATAAGATGACATGTTGGTGGTAATTCAGGGTGTCTTTTATATGTAGCAATACTTTCTCTAATTCTTTCTGGGGTTCTGCCATAATCGTAGTTTCTGGATCTGCCTTAGGGTTTTCTTGTCTCATGTTCATTCCTTCAAGATTAGAAATCATTATAGGGGAATCCAATAATTCATGGTCCATATCTTTGCAACAAACACAACTAGGTATTCTCCCAGGGCATTCCTTAGCAAGGTGTCCTAGGATTTTGCAACTGTAACAGAGGGTTAATCCTCTCTTTCTTTTAAATGATTCCCATCCTTTCTTGTACTATGCACTAGGATCATAGTAGCCAACATGTAAACATTTCTTTTTAGGATCCTACATCCACTTATTAGTCCAAATATTCTTTCTATGAATAAGTATAACATATCTTTCACTATTCTTATTAGATCTATTCATTTCAAACCTTCTTTCATCTATTAGTGCCCTAGTTTTCAAGCTAGGATAGGATCTATCAAACATACCTAGATCCATACTATTGAAACAAAAATTTCCACTTGTCCTACTTTTATAGAGCACAAAGCTTTCAGATCTAAAACTTTTCACTATTCTTACCTTTATTAGAGTACAGAGCTTCCAGATCTTACCTCTTTTAATAAAAACTTCTTACTTTTACCTTTCTTAGAGCACATAGTTTTAAGATATTACCTCTTTTCTTCATATATGACCTCTTTTATTTAGAATAGAGCTTCACAAACTAAGTAGAGTATTGCACACTAGAGCGATAGATCTATGCATAGAGCTTCGAAAGTTTTAGGTCGGATCTTTTCACAAAGCTTCTTCTTCATCAGTTCCCAACAATCACAATTTTAGGTTAGATATTTGTATAATTTCTTGGCACAGGGGCAGACCTAGGTTTCAACACTAAAACAACGCACCAAAAAAATCCTAACTACCAACCCTTTCGATAACACCTGTGAAGCAGATGAAGTCTCACCCGAGGTAGAGGCAGGGGTGGCTGCAGGGTTTAAGTGTCTGCAACCTTAGCTGGGACACAGATCTATGATTCTAAAACATAACAAAGAACTTAACAACTACAGTTCATCAACATTCAACTTAGTATCTACTCCGTAGATAAAATAGAGCATCGCAGCATTCATTTAGATATAACATATCTAAGCACTTAGCATAAAGATATAGATTAGATCTAGCAGATTTAAGCACTAAGCAAGTTCACATAGTTCAGATCTAACATCCATATACATCGTTAGCACAAAGAATAAACATATCTATCCATCTATATCAAATAACTTAGGAAGTAAAGACATAAACACATCAACACATTACACAAAGAATAGCAACCCATCATGTACGTGGTTCACCCCCGCCCTGGGGCTATGTCCACCAACTCTTCTTCTTTATTATCTTTCGTCAAGATTCTTACAAGCACATAGCATCAAAATCCTACTCCGCAGAAGATAGGAGATCTGTGTGTACTCCACCAGATCCTCCTTCTTTGAGCTAGGGTACAACACCAATCCTTTTTATAATTACTTGCATGTAGCTCTGAAAGTCTCACACAGTATGAACAAAGCATATACAACCCATATCCTCCTTACATTTCCTAGACATCTATTTATACTTTACAAAATAGGCCTAAACATGGGTAAACCCATGGGCTGACATCCCCATATCCATTACATAATCCCAAATCCCAAAATGGACCCAAAAAGGGGATGAGATCCTTGTGCTCCACCTTCGACAGGCTATCGAAGTCCCAAAATAGGTCAAACTTGACCAAGGATCTCCCAAAACTTAGTCAAGGGACAACAACTATACCTTGATGCGCAAGTCCTCTAGATTTTGGTTGCACCATGCTATAATTCCCATCCAGTCACTAACTAATTAGAAAATATTTGTACACTCTGCAGTCCTTCGGTGCAGAGTTACTCTGGACTTGTTCCCTTCAACTACAATACTTTCCAGTTTCTCTTGTAGCTTTCGAGGTTGATGCTATTCTTCACGTTGAATCTCCCATGACCGTGCTTCCAAGTTATTTGTATGAATGTCCATATTTGACCATGCTCCCTGGATTAGCTCAATCTCCTACTCAGGCTCACTTGCTCCATTCAGGAAGTTGTGGTGTTTCCTTTCTTATCTTTAGCCAAGCTTCTGTAAGCTTGTTACACATTATTTTCTTCATCCCTATGACCATTAATGATGTAAACCTATCTGTTTCCTTCAAAGGGGTCAGTGGCCTGAGTTCTTGAAGAGAGAAGGGAGAAGAACTTTCCATGAGAAAATAAGTTTCATTTTCCTGTGGAAAAACCCTATAAAAAGGGAAGTTCGCTGGTTTCTATATAAGAAGGATGTGAGAATGCCTGATTCTCATAGGTTGCACCATAGCTAGGTTGCAAGAGGTTTGCAAGTTGCTCTATAGGCAGGGTGTGAGAATGCCTACATGTGGGAAAAATGAGCATTTTCTCGAATCTTCTAGAAGCAGAAACTTCCATGGTGAGGTGGCATCTGAATGGTTTGGATCTTACTCACTTTCATGATTTAGTGGGATCATCCTAACCTCCTAACCTTATCCTCTTCAACTTATAAAAGGAGAGGAGTTCTCATGGAGAAAGTTAGCTTTGGTTAGCTTTGGAGCTTTTGGGATTAGCTTGGATTGGATAGAGCTTTGGAGATTTTTAGCTTGGCTAGATGAGCCACTTTGTCAAGATCGATTGTGAATATTATCAGATCTGTGCTCTCAGAATTCTTGGAGTGAAAGTGTGTGGGGAATGAAGGAAAGTTGGAAGGGACCTTATGACATCAAGGCCATGGTTGTAATCTCTCTTTCACATTTAATATGGTAGCGTAATATGATTCTTTCCTATAAATCTTGTTGTGCTTTATTGTATGATTCCTTGATCACATACATATGTTTATATTGAGTTTATGCTATTGCTATCACTTTGGATGGTTGTGTTGTTTTGCGAGTTCATCATCGTATGAGTGTTGGAATGGAGCTAGGATGGCGATAGTGAGAGGAAGCGACATTTAACCGGTATGTCACCTATCTCTCTTTAGTTAGTAAATTCAATATTTAAAAATTAAGGAAAGCATCATGTTCTAGTGTGTTTTGGTCTATATCTAGGTGGATCTAGGGAGATCAGTTAGTGTCCGTACCTACCGATTAGTCTGATAAAAAAATTGGTGACTCCACTAGGGAACGAATTGTTTCCTAGTTAGTCTAGTTTCCCTTGCTTTGATTGCTTTCTTTATGGTCTCTGAGTCTGTGGGAGATCCATCCAGACTCTTTGGATCCAAAAGTTCACTCAAATTTAGTCCTTTTTCAAATTTTTTCTTGTTTACAGGCATTCTCGCACTGTACCTTTTATTGGCCTGCGCGAAATACCTGAGTTCGCACGCTGGTGTTAAGTTCAGTGTGAACCCCTCAAAGTCAACCTATGTTTAGCCTGCGAGAATCTTTGATTCTCTCACTGTAATACACTGCTAGCCTACGAACTTGTTTGTAAAAATTTTGGATTGGGTCTTGTCATTTTTTGATGCCCAGTTTTTCTTTGAACAACTGGATTGAACTTTTGGAGCCTATATTGATCTGTTTACAGTCTTCTTGACATTCTTTGAGTTTCTTTTAGCCACTTGTTCTTTTTTTGGTTTTGAAGGATTAGTCTCATGCTTTGAGTGTCTTTCAATTACAAAGAGTGTGTTTTCTTTAGAATTGTTGGAAAGATGAGATTTCTTCTGAATAGTTCTCTTTAAAAGAGAACTTTTAGTTTGGGTTTCTTTGTTTTAAGAAAGTTCATTATTGCTTTTAGTGAAATTTTTGAAACAAAAAGATTTAATTTCTTGCTTTATATTAGACTGGGGGCATTTTCTTGAGAATCTTGATATTGATGTGTTTAATATATTTTGGGACATCGTGCATATGGGCATGATAAATGTTTTCTCCTTCTCGTAGCATAGCTTTCATCGAAATGAAAAGATTGCATCTTCATATCTTTGCATAATTTTCAGGTTAGTCAAAACACCATATTGTCCACACCATTTTCCTTTTGAGTAACAACAACCATAAAATAAAGTGCTTATAAAAATTGATTAGACATTTTTATCTTTTTTGATAGCAAATCTACATTAGATTAGTTGTAGGGATTTGGAATAGGTGTGAAATATAACTTTCCAAAGTTGCAAACAAACATAGAATCTTGAGTTAGGGAGAGGTTAAATCCACTTATTACATTTTGTCCTAGGAAGCCCTTCTAACAGAAGGGTCAATCATGAGGTCGCATTGAGACTAGTAGAGTTACTCACCCTGCTTTGTTGGTCTTGGTGTAGAGATTACGTGTATTATGGGGGTCGCTTGAGAGTTATACCCACAATGATGAGTGGAATCCTTTCAAGTTGATTTTGGGCTAGATACCCTGCCCTTGTGCGTGGATCAGACTGTCGACTATTTCCCCAGGAATCATTGTAGTGATTGGTAACCTTAGTGGCCTATGTCTCTAGGTTTTTTACATGAGATGACTATGGAGGGGTAAGTCTTCACGGTACCCAGAATCAATGTTGGCCAAACTCACTCGGGATCCTTGGAGGGTATACCCATGATTATGTGTGGGAGCTTTCACCAAGGTGTAAGTCCATTAAGTAGGTCGTCAACGTAACTTTTCCACCTTCTCTATTTCAGCCCCTTCTTACATTGTTCCCACGATGTTGGATTTCATCACCAACTAGTGTGCTCATTGTAAGAAGGTTTTGTTTGTTTTCTTGCTCACTCGATTTTTAGTGTGTGCTATTTTTTTTCCCTAACAGACTCTAGATTGGATTTATTTAATGGCGTCAGTTCCTGGAATGACCAATGAAGGAACCCTTGCTCCAGGGGAACCTTTTATTTTTCCTTCTTATGGAAACATTGGTCCTCCTCACATCACTACATTGAGCCTTCCAGGTCTCACTATTGGATTACCAGTATGGTTGTTTTCCACTCAGGTAATCCTGAATGCAGTTAGTGCTTCAGTCACAAGCACTTTCCCCCAAGAGCATCAACCTCATGTTGATCCTTCACCTTCTTCACCAGTAATATCTTCTTCACCTTCTTCACTTGCAGGGTGATCTTCTATTTCATCTTCTTCGTCGAGTGAAAGTTTTGAAGCTAGTAACCCAGTGAATAAGAAGAAGAAAAGGAGGATTAAGAAGAAGAAAGATAAACAAGGGTCAACTCTTTCAACCACAGGAAAGCATGTTGGAAAACAACTAGTTACTGTTAATCGTGTTGTTAGTGTTGATGATGTCAAGATCACCCAAACAACTCGTAGGCCCAAGTACCCTTCCAGACTTTGTAAGGGTAGCCATCTTCTTAAATATTGCCCTGGTCTATACAAGGTAATAGAAGCATGGTCTGCATCCCCTTTAGAGTCCATGTCATTGACCTCTGAACAACATGTTGATGACCCCTCGTGAACTAGTCAAGATACCATTGGGAAGAATAAAAGTAGAGTCAAGTTTCCATGCATGCTATGCAAAGAGATTCATCTCACTCACCTTTTCCCTCATATGGACGAAGCCTCGAAATTCCTGGAAGACATGACTATTTCATAGCCTCAACTTCTAGATACTTATTGCAAGCTTTCTTTCAATCCACCTATAGTTGATGGAATGATCACTCTAGTCCCTTCACTGGTCAATCCGGTTGATCATGTCATCAATCTGGTCACATCCTTAGTTGAACCAGTTGACAAAGTGGTTGATCTGATACCATCCTCATTCAATCCCACTCTCCCCTCAGAGAGTGAAACTAAAATGGTTGATCTGATCCCATCCTCGATCGATCCCACTCTCCCGTTAGAGAGTGTCACCCAAGTGGTCGATCCATTTCCATTTGTCAACCCCATTCTCTCCTTGGAGAATGAAACTCAAGTGGTTGATATGATCTCTCCATCAATCGATCCTACTCTCCTGCTCGAGAGTAAACCCAATACTGCCAATTTTTTTCTTGTTGATACAAAATCTACCATGACGGGGGCTATTCCTCCTTCTCCCGTGAAACCCCCTCCAAGTAATGAGGCCATCCATTTTGATTGGGGTGTGCTAACTGGACCTTGTCTTCCCTCTCACATTCCTTTCCAGATTACAGTACAGGTTTGTGGTCGATATATTCCTCAGACACTGATAGATGAAGGTGCATCCGTTAGTATTTTGTCCTCTATTGCTTGGCAAGCTTTGGGTTGTCCTCCACTTGCACTGATTACGTAGAATCTGTTATCTTTTAACATAAGAACTAGTCAACCTTTAGGGACCCTTCCTCAGTTTCCTGTAACTTTGGGAGAGAAAACTATCTTTATTGACGTCATGGTAGTCCAAGACCCCTTGGATTTCGCTTTACTCCTTGGGCAAGATTATGTCTATGCCATGAAAGCTATTGTGTCTACTCCTTTTCATGTGGTATCTTTCCCTCACGATGGACGGGTTGTGATTGTTGATCAACTTTCATTCATTGACCCCACCTAGATTGCCTCCCTAAGTGGTTCTTATATGCAGACGATATCGCCCCCACCACAGGTCAATTATGTGGCATTGTCACCCATGGCTTCAACTTCTGATGACTTAGATCCAGTAGTTGACATGGTGATCTCTTCGATAGGGTTGTTATAGCCTGATCTCTTTACTCTTGTCGCAACCCTCGAAATGGTGTCCTTCTAGAGTGTGTTTCTTCCATCAAATGAAGACCTCTTGGAAGCCATGACCGAGTTTTGTACCTTGACATGGTCTCCTTTCAGAGCATTGTCCTCTTGGAGTCCATGATCAAAAAGACTCCAAGGATAGGTTTTGCATCTCTGAGGCAACCTCATTAAAAAATGAAACAAAGGTCTTTGAGCATAGTTTTCTAATTTCAAGCTTGTTAAAAAATGAAACCACTTGAGGATAGTTTTTGCATCTCTATAGCAACCTCGTTAAAAAATAAAACAAAGGTTATGAGCATAATTCTTGTTTCTATGTCAAGCTCGTTAAAAAATGAAATAGTTTTCCCCCTCTCTATTTGAGTCAAGTCCTTTGTCTAGTATTTGAAGCTTCATTTCATTCTCCTTTGCAGTTGGATGAAACGAAGCTTGGGGGGCAATACTTTCAGCCTCTATACTTCATGCTGAAGTATAACTATTAGTTTCTTAAGCTGGGGGCTAAGTACCAACCATCCATGTGTTATGCATTGGGAAGTTGCAAGCATAGTTTTCTATGGTTTAAGCTTGTGTAAAAATGAAACCACTTACCTCAAGCATAGTTTCCTCTGGTTCAAGCTTGTGTAAAAATGAAACTAGGTCCAAGCATAGTTTTTTTTTAGTTTTTAAGCTTGTGTAAAGATAAAATCTATCCCAAGCATAGTTTTGTTTTGTTTTGAAGCTTGTGTAAAAATGAAAACAATCCTGAGCTTAGTCTTTGTTCTTTCTCATGCTCGTAAATACATGAGAATAAGTTACCGAGCTTAGTCTTTGTTATTTCTCATGATCGTAAATCAATGAGAATGTAACCGAGTAAACTTTTATCACTTTTTTGGACTCGTGAAGGTTATACGAAAAAGGAACCCCCTGGAGTTCCCTTTAATCTCTTTTCAGACTCTCTAAACATGAAAAGATTGTCGAGCGACCTTGTTATTTTCACGCTCGTTAAATTATTTGAAGAAAATGTATGTTGAGCGATATTTTATCTCTTTTTTGGTCTCATTAGACTACTTTACGAAAAATGAACTGAGAGATTTCTCTTTAAGTGTTTTTTCTTTGGGACCGAACCACTCCTTCCTAGGGTTCATTAAACATACTCCGAGGGACTCATCCAAAGGATGAGCATACATTACAAGCATATGTTATCCTCCTCAAGCTTGTGTAAAAATAAAGAGGTAGTCGCCAAAAATGGTGGGGGGAAAATTTGGAAAGAAATGTATCTAAACCTGTATTCTGTGGAAGAGTCGCTTTTGAACATGACACCCTTTCACTCGCCTTGTGTCTAGGTTGGAAAATCCACTTGTCTCATGATCATACTCCTATAAGATTACAAATTGGTCTATGATCCTTATTGTTGAGTCAGTATTTCCAAGACAGTTATCGTGTCGTCAATATGTTCAAAAATATGTTCAACCTGAAAAGCCTTCTATTGCGTTGGCCATTTCTGCAGTCCTTAAAGACTTCTATTGTGTTGGCCATTTTTATAGTCTTTAAGCCTTCTATTGTATCAGCCATCCCTGAGTCATTCCTGAATCACTTGTTACTCTTATCTACTTCGAATATTGTTACTCATTTCGTGTCATTGATGTGGGATACATTAAGGCCCTCCTGTGATGAGTCTTTTCCTATCGACTTCAACTCATTATCCAGGAATTAGACTTAGAAACTAATTAGTACCTTGGAACTTGCATGTCTCAATGGCAGGTTTCCTCACTTTCGACAGTGGGTTTTCATTATTGCCCCCTGATCGGGAGATTCCGTCGAGTGTTCGATTTCAAATCCTTTATTCACATTCGTTGGATTGTACTAGTGTACCTTGGGAGTCATTTACATTAATGGTAATTTCCCTCGCACTTGTTTACGGTATACACTAATGACCGGTAATCAAGTGGTTTCTACTATGTTTGACTTCAGAACATGTATTCACATGATTAGATTCGTACTATAGAGTGGCGGAGATGAAGACCCTAGATATTTTCTGACAGATCCTGGTTGCATTGGAGTATATTCAATGTACTGTTGCATAGGTCCACATTGTATATCTGGTGGCTATGTTCAAATTTGAGTCTTTAACACATAGATCCACAATGTATTTTTGGTGGCTATGTTCAGATTTGAGTCATATTGGCATGGATCCACAGTGTATGTTTGATGGCCACGATCTGTCTTACTTAACATGGATCTTCGCATGTCGGCATTTATGATTTAAGTCATTTGTATTATGGGTATGGGAATGCCTACCTCAGTGATGATATATTATTGTACTATATTTCCTTGTTTGTTGGTAGGTTTTCAACTGATTGTTCCTTGTTCCCTACACACACTCGACAAAGTATTTCAACTATCACTTTGTTCTAACTTCATACTTTGGGGGGCTCTCTGTTACACATTATTTTCCTCATCCCTATGACTGTTAATGATGTAAAACTATCTGTTTCCTTCAGAGGGTTCAGTGGCCTGAGTTCCTAAAGAGAGAAGGGAGAAGAACTTTCCCTAAGAAAAGAAGTTGCATTTTCCTGTGGAAAAACCCTATAAAAAAGGAAGTTCGCAGGTTGCTATATAGGCAGGATGCGAGAATGCTTGATTCTTGCAGGTTGCACCATAGCTAGGTTGTGAGAGGTTCGCAGGTTTCTCTATAGGTAGGGTGCGAGAATGCCTACACGTGGGAAAAATGAGCGTTTTCTCGAATCTTATAGAAGGAGAAAACGCCATGGTGGGGTGGCATCCGAATGGTTTGGATATTACTCACATTCATGATTTAGTGGGATCATCCTAACCTCCTCAAATTATCCTCTTTAGCTTATAAAAGGAGAGGATTTCTCATGGAGAAAGTTAGCTTTGGTTAGCTTTGGGGATTTTGGGATTAGCTTGGATTGGATAGAGCTTTGGAGATTTTTAGCTTGGCTAGATGAGCCACTTTGTCAAGATAGATTGTGAATATTATCAGATCTATTCTCTCAGAATTCTTGGAGTGAAAGTGTGTGGGGAACGAAGGACAGTTGGAAGGGACCTTATGACATCAAGGCCATGGTTGTCATCTCTTTTTCACATTTAATATGATACAGTAATATGATTCTTTCCTATAAATCTTGTTGTGTTTTATTGTATGATGTCTTCATCACATACATAGATTTATCTTGAGTTTATGCTATTTCTATAACTTTGGATGGTTGTGTTATTTTGCAATTTCATCATAGTATGAGTGTTGGAACGGAGCTAGGATGGTGATAGTGAGAGGAAGCGACATTTAAAATGGTATGTCACCTATTCCTCTTTAGTTATTAAATTCAATATCTAAAACTTAAGGAAAGCATCATGTTCTGGTGTGTTTTTTTCTAGATCTAGGTGGGTCTAGGGAGATTAGTTAGTGTCCGCACCTACCAATTATTCCAATAAAAAAATTGGCGACTCCACTGGGGAGTCGCCAATGGTGTCCTTCCAGAGTGTGTTTCTTTCGTCAAATGAAGACCTCTTGGAAGCCATGACCGAGTTTTGTCCCTTGACATGGTCTCCTTCCAGAGCATTGTCCTCTTGGAGTCCATGATCAAAAAGACTCCGAGGATAGGTTTTGCATCTCTGAGGCAACCTCGTTAAAAAATGAAACAGAGGCCTTTGAGCATAGTTTTCTAATTTCAAGCTCGTTAAAAAATGAAACCACTTGAGGATAGTTTTTGCATCTCTGTAGCAACCTCGTTAAAAAATAAAACAAAGGTTATGAGCATAATTCTTGTTTCTATGTCAAGCTCGTTAAAAAATGAAATAGTTTTCCCCCTCTCTATTTGAGTCAAGTCCTTCGTCTAGTATTTGAAGCTTCATTTCATTCTCCTTTGCAGTTTGATGAAATGAAGCTTGGGGGGTAGTACTTTCAGCCTCTGGACTTCATTCTAAAGTAGAACCGTTAGTTTCTTAAGCTGGGGGATGAGTACCAACCATCCATGTGTTATGAGTTGGGAAGTTGCAAGCATAGTTTTCTATGGTTCAAGCTTGTGTAAAAATGAAACCACTTACCTCAAGCATAGTTTCCTCTAGTTCAAGCTTGCATAAAAATGAAACCAGGTCCAAGCATAGTTTTTGTTTAGTTTTTAAGCTTGTGTAAAAATAAAATCTATCCCAAGAATAGTTTTATTTTGTTTTGAAGCTTGTGTAAAAATGAAAACAATCCCGAGCTTAGTCTTTGTTCTTTCTCATGCTCATAAATACATGAGAATAAGTTACTGAGCTTAGTATTTATTCTTTCTCGTGGTCGTAAATCAATGAGAATGTAACCGAGTAAACTTTTATCACTTTTTCGGACTCGTGAAGTTTATACAAAAAAGCAACACCCTGGAGTTCCCTATAAGCTCTTTTCAGACTCTCTAAACATGAAAAGATTGCCGAGAGACCTTATTATTTTCACGCTCGTTAAAGTATTTGAAGAAAACGTCTATTGAGAAATAGTTTATCTCTTTTTCGGTCTCATCAGACTAGTTTATGAAAAAGGAACTAAGAGAGTTCTCTTTAAGTGTTTTTCAGATTCTCTAAACATGAAAAACCCCTGAGTTTTCTTTCTTTGGACTCGTTAAACAAACATTGAAAGGCCCAAAATGGGACCGAACCACTCCTTCCTAGGGTTTTTTAAACATACTCTGAGTGACTTGTCCAAAAGATGATCTTACTGTAGAAGCATATGTTATCCTCCTCAAGCTTGTGTAAAAATAAAGAGGTACTTGCCAGAAATGGTGGGGGAAAAATTTGGAAAGAAATGTATCTAAACCTGTATTTTGTGGAAGAGTCGCTTTTGAACATGACACCCTTTCACTCACCTTGTGTCTAGGTTGGAAAATCCACTTGTCTCCTAATCATACTCCTATAATATTACAAATTGGTCTATGATCCTTGTTGTTGAGTCAGTATTTCCAAGACAGTTGTCGTGTCGTCAATATGTTCAAAAATATGTTCAACCCAAAAATCCTTCTATTGCATCGACCATTTCTGTAGTCCTTAAAGCCTTATATTGTGTCGGCCATTTCTGTAGTCTTTAATCCTTCTATTTTGTTGGCCATCCCTGAGTCATTCCTGAATCACTTGTTACTATGATCGACTTCGAATCTTGTTACCCATTTCGTGTCATTGATGTGGGATACATTAAGGCCCTCCTGTGATGAGTCATTTCCTTTCGACTTCAACTCATTATCCAGGAATTAGACTAGAAACTAATTGGTACCTTGGAAATTGCATGTCTCAATGGTAGGTTTCCTTGCTTTCGACAGTGGGTTTTCATTATTTCCCCCTGATTGGGAGATTCCACCGAGTGTTTGACTTCAGCTCCTTTATTCACATTCGTTGGATTGTACTAGTGTACCTTGGGAGGCATTGACATTAATGGTGATTTCCCTTGCAATTGTTAAAGGTATACACTAATGAACGGTAATCAAGTGGTTTCTACCATGTTTGACTTCAGCACATGTATGCACATGATCAGATTCGTACTATAGAGTGGTAGAGATGAAGACCCTGGATATTTTCTGACAGATCCAAGTTGTGTTGGAGTATATTCAGTGTACTGTTGCATAGATCCACATTGTATATCTAGTGGCTATGTTCAAATTTGAGTCTTTAACACATAGATCCACAATGTATTTTTAGTGG
>ML795256.1:0-22010 GCA_009831015.1 Picea engelmannii
CAAAATATTTATCACACTACCAACCTTTCTAACCTCTTAACTCAACAAAAGTATGGTGATCTTGGAAAGCTTCTCTTAATGCTTTTCGAGCACACAAACAAAATTCTAAAGAATCACAAGTAATCACTTACCCTCTTAAGGTCTGATAAACCAATTCGGTCTTAGTGGACGTTAATCATCATCATCATCATATATAATTATTATGTTTGAGAAATTTTAAATTTTTTTCATTTCTTTTTAGTTTTTTTTTTCAATTTTTTTTTTTTTAATTTGGGTTTTAAATATATTTTTTTAAATGTGTTTTTTTCTCCATTTAAAAAAAATGTGAATATTTTATCCTTTCTATTTATTTATTTTCTAATGTAAATTAAAAAAAAATAGTTAGTAAATAAATTTTCAAATGACTATTTAGGATCCAATTTTAGGTTTTTTATCTGCATAGGGATCTATTGTCAAGGCCATAGTTTCAATTAGGTCATAATGAGCTATAATTTTTAACGTTTAGAAAAAACATTTTTCTTTAGGTAGAGTCACTTTTTTATTTAGGTGTTGATTTTAAGGTTTTTCTGAGCCACTGTTTGAGTTTCAAGGTCATGCTCGAAAAATATTGCAATTTTAACCCACATTATAAAAATGGTGCTACCAGTAGCACCACTTTTTGTTTTGGGGGTTGATTTTCATGTTTTTTTATGCAAAAATATGGATTTTATGGGCTAGAGTTCTCATATTGAGGTCACAGTTATCGTTAAGTCGGTAACTTTGTTAGAACCCACCTGGGCAGCCTTTGTGGATACCCTCAAGGAGGAGTTCTACCATGTTGGAAGCTACGATGACTAATATATGAGATGGACAACTATGCATCAAAAGACAGACCAGATGGTGTCGGAGCACACCAACAAATTTCATACCTTGCTCTCAAAGATGGGTATCAAATACTCTGAGCGACACATGGTTTTGAAGTATCACAATGGTCTGCACAAGTACATCCAAATAGATATGGACTTCTTGGAAATCTCCTCATTGGGAGCTGTCTATCAATATGTTGTCAAAATAAAGAACAAATTTAAGCAACGAAGTAAGAAGGAGTTCATGTTTGCAAATATGTCGCAATAGAAGCATGGAAAATACAACCCTAACTCACAAAACAAAGGACAAAGCAAGCAAAATTCAATCTCACGAAAACCAGTCTAAGCCATAGACAAAGAAGGGTGATGGGAAGCAAAGAAGGACACCGAAAAGTGGTGTGATTTCCACAAAATCCCTTGGCATAACACCGATGAATGTTGCTCAAAACAATTATCATTTATCGAGATCAAAGAAAAAGAATTAGAACCTAGCTCAAACTCTTATTCAGAGCACAATAAAGGGAAACAGATCATTGATGCAAAACACACTACTACCATCATGGCCACAACAATCCAACCAGAAGAACCAGAGGAGCATGAGGAGGGGGGGTGCCTCTTCCACTCATAGATGTGGGTAAAGAGGACACCATTGCATTTCATTGTTGACAACGGGATTTAGAAGAACTTGATCTCAACTAAGGTAGTCAAGAGATTGAAGCTTTCAGCGATGCCACACTCCCAACCATACACCATTGGATGATTGAGTTGGGGATGAGACATCTACGTCATCCAGTAGTGTCGAGTGTCCTAAGGCATCAAGCCCTTCAGGGATGAGGTACTGTGTGATTTTGCCCCACTTGAGGTCTATGATGTTCTTTTAGGACAACCATATATGTGGAGACATCATGCTATCTATGAGTCTTGGCCCCAAAGTGTCATTGTTACTATGGGAGGGTAGCTCTACAAGGTACCAGAGGTAGTTATGACTACTACCATTTCATTGATCTCAGAAAAATAGTGTCACAAAGTAATCTCTTAGACCACAAAGTTTTCCCTCTTCACAATCTAGTCAAAAGGTGAACAAAAGGTCACTGCAACCACCATAGCCTCGGCCCAAGACTTTTCTATACAACAAGAGCAAGTTGACAAGATTGTAGAGGAGCACAAATATATTGCTTCACCTATGAGGGTACCTCTGCACCGCCAAGTCAAGCATTCCATTGACTTGGGGCCCGATGCTCCCTTCCCCTATGGTTCAATCTATAGATGCTCCCTTCTAGAAAATGAGAGTATTCCATATGTTCAACATAGCTCTATTGGCCACGACCCTTTTAAGGTGTGCTTAGGATTCCAATCATTATCCCCCATCAATATAGCTCTTCCTGCTACGTCTTCACTGAAAGAGTCCTCCCATACTCAGACCAAGACAGATCATGTATCCAGATTTGTTGAATGGATCTAGCCCCTCCAACAACAAGTTCATGACATCCTTCAACATGCTAATTCCAAGTACAAGCAGGACAACTACTTCAACAATGCAAGTGGCTTACCAAGGTTCAAATTCAACAAAAAATTCCTCGTCTCCCGAGGGAACTTAATGTAATGGGGACCACTGCTTACTAAGGGGGGGGAGATTGATCTAGGTGGATCTTGGTGATCATCCACCTTTTTCCATGAATCAATGTTTTTGAGCCTATGGTTTTGATAAACCATGATATTCACCCTTTTGATGGGGAATGTAATGTAATTCCATCTCCATTTGTTAATTACATTCATCATGTAATGATTTCCCAATGATCTTATGTACATTCCTACAACATTAATGCAATGGATCCCATTAGAACTCCACAGTTAAGCACACTTGGGATAGAGTAATACTCGGATGGGTGACCTTTCGAGAATTCCTAGTGTTTTACATGCCTATGGCATTTTGTAAACTTAGACCAATTTATCCCACATGTGTCATGGAATTATTCTCCTCTCACTCTCTCATATATAATCAAGGTGAAGGAGGTCCTTTGAGCATGCAATATGTGTGATGTAATGTTTATTGTGAATGAGTGTAGTCCGCATCTCTTTCTCTTCGGAGATGAACTGCCACCATTCTAGCTAGTTTGTGTCCTTTGGTATTGTGTTATTCATTAATAGAAGTTGGGTTTCACTATATTTATGTGTTCTCTGCTATATTTTCATTTGTATCTCATTTTGTTCTCAACATAATCCAGATCACAATCAAGCTATCATTCCAAGCTTTGGTGGATATGAACATTGAATGGCTTTCGAGTGAGGATCAAGAGAGGGCCCAATTTGAAAATCAAACCCAATCGAGGCATCAACACCATAATTCAAAAACTGTTTGAAAGAGGCCCTGATTACGAAATAGGGGAAAATTTGGGAATTGACCTAATCATTTAAATGGAAAATTGAAACCATATAGGCGAGGGTCCAATCAAGGGATTAGGCTCAATTTTTGAATCAAATGTAAAATTTGAATGGCCATAAGAAAAACAAGATTGAGAAAATTAAAAAAGGAGAAGAAACAAATTCCCAATGAAAGATTAGGGATAATAAACATTTTGAAAGATATAAAACGATCCGATTAAAAAATTGGGTCCGATTTGGAAATTGGTGATGATAAAATCAAGCAAGTGAACAAATAAAAATAAAAGGGCTAGAATTACAAATCAGGAATAATAAGGAAGTTTGAATGGATAAAATCACTTGATCAACTGATCAGGGTCGATCTGAGAATTGGGTTGGAATTTTGTTAAATGAAAAAGAATCAAGAAGTAAAAACAAGCCAAAGAGTAAAGTGATTTGAGGATCGAGACTCCTTATAGCATAAGAAATAAGGTTTGAGAGATAAAAAGGTCCTAATTTAGAAATTGTGACTTCAATTATAATAGAGAAGAAATAGATTTCAAATGAGGCATAGAGACCCGATTAAGAAATCAATCCATATATGAAGATTGACACTACAATTAAAAAAAAAGTAAAATGATTCTCAAAGACCCAAATTGTTAATTCTTCCTATGTGAAGATGATATTAAACCCTTACAATAATTTGCTCAATGAGGAATATTATCAAACACATGGAAAAAGCACATAAATAGAGCAGAATAATATGGCATCTTATTATGAATGGGAACAACAATACAAATATCTCTAGTGGCTATAAAACCAGCTACAAAACAAGACTAGGAATATAAACTATTGGCTGCTAGGCAACTACACAATCTGCTACAAAACACACAAGGAAACCTGGTATGATGCCAACATAGAAATCGAGGCTCTCCAAGCCTCCCAATGCTCTACTCTAGTAGCTATGGCACTATATATCACCCTTTGTAAACCTCGATACCTCCAAACTGACTTTCCAAGCCTGATCTGTTGTAAAAACCCCACCTATAGGGGTACTCGGGTACTAGACGTCACGTGGGTACTCGTAGGACACCCCCTTCACAACCTGTGGGTATGCCGTAAAAGATCCCTATGCGATACTTTCGACACTTCGGTGACACTGTTTGTTATCTCCTCCTGGAACAAGTTGTTGAAATGTCACGTGACTAATGGTATACTTCAATATCTTCAGAAAACACCACAAGACAAAGACTCCAAATGAACTCTCATTTGTCTAGCTAGGGTGGGTATTGCACCATCGAAACTAAACCTGCACTAGAATGGTTTTTCCCAAAACCCCAACGAAAATGTTGGCCACAAGAGCACTGAATAACATATCAAATCATAATTCCCAAAGAGGTAGGATCCCCCTCTATTTATTCTTCTTCTACGATTCTTCTAGATCTTCCTTCTTGACCAAATCAAACCTCACTTGATTAAAATATAATTATTTATTTTATTTAATATCTCTTTAGGGTTTGATACTTTGACTCCCCTTTTTCTGTGTTGACTAGATCCTACGAGAGTCATGTAGGCTAATGAGTCATATATTGGAGGGGGACATTACAGTCCTCCCTTCCTGAAATTGCTTGTCCTCAAGCAATTTTAGATCAGGGTGTTGTAAAATCTGTTCACCTTCCCATGTAGCATCTTCTACAGGCAACCCCTTCCATATCACTAGGTACTGTCGAATAAATCTGCTTCTCAATTTCTGTTTCCATACATCCACAATCCTTTCAGGTGCCAAACCAATTGTCCTTCCTCATCTAGGAGAGGAATATCTGTCAAAGCGGTGACCCGTTGGCCTAATGCCTTTTTTACGCATGACACATGGAATGTGTTGTGGATTATGCTTCCCTCTGGTAGCTCCAACTCATATGACACCTATCCAACTCTCACGATCACTCTGTCGGGTCTGTAAATATGAGGTTTCAACTTCTCTGCGCCACTCTTCTTTAGTGAAGAATATCAGTAAATCTGTAGCCTAAGAAAGACTAGGTCCCCGACCTCAAAAATGCGCTCCACTTGATGCCTGTCTGCATAGACCTTATGTTGGTTCTAAGCAACCTGCAAATTCTCTTTTAGGATCCTCAAGATGTCCTGAATTTCCTGCAACTAGTCTTTGGCCTTGGGAGCCCTACTCTCTCCAAATGCCAAATCTACAAATGATGGGGCATCATAGCCATACAACGCCCTGAATGGACTCATCCCGATCGACGTGTGATGAGTGGTGTTGTAACAATTCTCCCTGAGATGCAACCATTTTATCCATGCTCATTTTTGTCTTGACTCATAGTTCCTCAGGTACCCTTCTAACCATTTGTTCGCTATCTCAGTCTTTCTGTCTGTCTGGGGGTGATAGCTAGTACTAGGTGTCAACTCCATCCTAGATAACCTAAATAGCTCCTGCAAAAACACACTAAGAAACATGTTATCCCTGTCACTGACTATGTTCCTCGAAAGACCATGGAGTCTGAACACTTCCCTGAAGAAGAGATTTGCCACCTGAGATGCATTGTATTCTGAAGGAATGGAAAAAATGTGTGCATATTTGGTCAACCTGTCTACCACCACATAAATACAGTCCATGTCCTAGAATTTTGGGAACCTTGTAATGAAATCCATGGAAATGATCTCCCATTTCCTCTTTGGAATATTAGGTAGTGGATGGAGTAAACATGTTGGGTGTGTCATTTCTGACTTGTTCTGCTGACAATTCTTGCACTCCCTCATGTACCATAGTACATCCTCCTTGAGACCCTTCCATGAGAATATCTCTCTCACCTATCTATTAGTCTTCAAGTACTATGGGTGGCTGGCTAAAGGGGCATCATGAACTGCCCTCAAGATCTTATCCTTGAGCATGGATTCAAGGACAAGATAGATCCTCTCCTTGTAGTAGATGATATCATCCAGTTCTCTGTATTTGTCATCTTGGTTGTCACCTTCCATCAACTCACAGGCGAATATATTTTTGGAATATTCCACCAAGAGGGTAGACTTCCAATCCACTAATACCTCAGCAAGGGAAAATATTCAAGGCATCCTGGAAAGGGCATCGACAACTACATTCTTATTTCCCTTAACATATTCAATATCAAAGTCATAGGCTCGTAACTAACTCACCCACTTATGTTTTCTTTCGCTCAAATCATTTTTCTCCAGAAAGTATTTCAAGCTGTTGTGGTCGGTCCTCACTACAAAACGTCCTCCCACTAGGTACTGTCGGTATTTGGCCAGCGCATGCATAATAGCCAACATCTCCTTATCATATATGGAGTAGATCCTTTCTAGTTCCCTCAAATTTCTTCTCTCAAAAGCTATGGGATGGCGGTTTTGCATCAATACTACTCCTATCCCTTCTCTGGATGCATCACATTCCAGTACAAATGGATGAGAGAAATTTGGAAGTGCTAGTACCGAGAAAGTTCTCATTACCTTCTTCATTCAGTCAAATGTTGGTTGTGCTTCCCCAATCCACCTAAATGCTCCCTTTTTGGTCAGACCTGTCAGTAGTGCCCCAATTTGTGAAAACCCTTTCACAAAACATTTGTAATAGTTGCATATCCCGAAGAATCCTCGCAACTCTGTGATCAACTTGGGGGTAGGCCAATCTAATATCGCCTGGATCTTTTCTTGATGCACCTTCACTCCCTCAAAACTTATTATGTTCCCTAAATATAGGATCTCCATCAATCCAAATTCACACTTTTTCCTCCTTGGCAAAAAGTGATTGTTCCTCCATAATGGTGAGAATCTCATCCACATTCCGCAAATGTTCCCTCCACATCTTACTATAGATCATAATATCATCAAAGAACACCAATATAAACCTTATCAATGGTTTGTTGAAGATATGGTTCATACATGACTGTAAGGTAGCTGGTGCATTAGTCAAGCCAAAGGGCATGACCACAAACTCATGGTGACCATAGTGACATCGAAATGTTGTTTTGTGGATGTCCTCCTCTCTCACCCTAATCGAAGATCAATCTTCGAAAAATATACTGCTCCATGTAGCTCATTTATCAACTCGTCAATCCTTTGTATTAGGTATATTTTCTTCATAGTCTTCTTGTTTATAGCCTTGTATTCAATGCACATTATCCATGTGCCATCCTTCTTCTTCACCAATACTACTAAAGAAGAAAATGGACTAGAACTAGGCTGGATGTATCCCATCTCCAACAACTCATGTATGACCTTTTCTATCTCGTCCTTGAACTTCTTTGGGTGCCTATATGGTGTAGTAAACACTGGCTTTACCCCTTCCTTTAACTCAATGACATGTTTGAATCCTCGGTCTAGTGGTCTTCCTGCTGGTAGTGGCCCGAATACCTTATCATGCTTACCTACTAACTCATGTATGTTTGCATGGTAATGCTGACGATCCTGGGATGGCTTCTGCATTGTGACCTAACACTCCATTGTGCATGCCACATCTTCGTTTCTAAAGAGATCCTCCATGCATATGTTGGATACAACCTTGGGTGCTCCTGATGACGTACCCCTTAGGATAACTCGCTAACCTCTAGTGTCTATGAATTACATCCTCATCTCCTGATAATTCATTTTGAAGTCTCCAAGGGAATATAACCATTATACTCCCAATACCACATTGGTGTTTGCTAGTTCCACTACATAAAAGTCATCAGTCAACGTGTAGTTTCCCAATGTCACATCCAACCCTCTAATCCTTTAGGTACACATCATGTTGTACCCATCTGTCACTACTACTTCAAAACCCTCAAATTCCGCTGTGGGAATTTGTCTCCTGGTAACCAGTGTTGCATCTATGAAATTATGGGTGGCCCCTCCATCAATCAACGATGTAACTCTTTGTCCCTGTATAATGCCCCTGATTTGGAAGGTATAGTACCTGGGGACTCCTGATAATGTGGCTATGGTCACCTTCTTGACCCCTTCTTGTAATGGTGCATGTTCTAGAATTTCAAGGTGTGGTGCCTCACCACTGTTCTGACCCTCATCTAGACTGTGCGGGTTCTCCTCCTCACCTTCATCTTCCTCATCAGATAGTACTTCAATATAATGGACCTTTCCCTTTCCCATACATCGATGACTTGGTTCCCATGGATCCTTGCAGCTAAAGCATAGTTTATTTCTTCTAACCTCTCTCACAGTGTCTTCATCCAACTTGTCTTTTCCTGTCCATGTTTACTGGGGAAACTTTGTCACCTGACCCTTCTAAGGAATGAAGGCCTTTACTGGGTCCTTTCTAACCACTGTGTTTGTCATATGTTGAGTTTTCTTGATGGCATCCTGTAATGTGGGTGGCCTAAAATCCTTAACCCAACCCTTCAAGGGTTCAGTTAGCCCCTCTGTAAATATCATCATTAACCTTTGTTCTAAGATATCAATTACCTTGATAGCCAACCTATGAAACTCTATGATAAATGCCTTCAGTGTACCTGTCTATCTCAATTGGGACAACTCCCTAAAATGAGTTTCATGATCCTTCCTTTTGAACCTGTCCATCACCCTCTAGGTGAATTCTACATATGATGTAATGTTAGCATGTCCAAGGGTGACCAACCCATTATGCCACCATTCATGAGTCTCCCCATCCAAATGTAAGGTGGAAATATTGATTGCCTCTGCCTTGGTCATTGGGTTGAGCTGGAGGTAAGTGTCCATATTTTGCACCCAAGTTCTAGTTGATCCATCTAAAGAGGGAATATTTAACCTGCCCACCCTGCGCATAAGATCATAGTTTTGCTAGTACTGCACTGCTTTGTTCCATTCCCTTGGTTTGTTCCTATATTTAGCATTGTAATAGTCTTGGAAAGAAAATTCTTCCTGGAAACCTTATAATGTGGCTAGGTACTCTTCGTAACTCTTAAGAGGATGACTATCGTAGTCCCGTTGTTCTAGAACTTTTGTCTGTTGCTCCTTAAGAAATTGTGGTAATGATGGCCTTGGTATTTTATTTCTACCTGTCGGTGAGCCGCTCTGTATTGGAATATGTGTATTTTTATTCTCCCTATAAGCCCTACTACTTTGTTGACTGCCCTTTGTCTGATTCCCATTTTAGCCTCCTTGGATTTGAATGAGTTGTGTCAGGAGTTGTGTTGTTTGTTGTTAGCTAGCAGTAATATGTAGTTGTCCTACAACTATAGATTCCAACAATTGTTGGACTTTGTCTTCACCCTAGTTTCCCATGCTTCCTTCTCGTTCTAATTCTGATGTTATTTCTTCTGATTTCCTCTCCAATGATTTGTTAGAGGGTTATCCTCCACCCCCCTTCTTCCTCAGCATTACAAGTTGGAAGAGTCACAAGCTATGATACCACTGTAATATCCTTGACCCAAATTATTAATTATTCCTATGTGAATATGATATTAAACCCTTACAATAATTTCTTCAATGAGGAATATTATCAAACACATGGAAAGCACACATAAATAGAGAAGAATAATATGACATCTTATTATGAATGGGAACAAAAATACAAATATCTCTAGTGGTTGTAAAAACAACTGTAGAACAAGACTATGAATATAAACTATTGGCTGCTAGGCAACTACACAATCTGCTACAAAACACACAAGGAAACCTGGTATGATGCCAACATAGAAATCGAGTCTCTCCAAGCCTCCCACTGCTCTACTCCAGTAGCTATGGCACTATATATAACCCTCTATAAACCTCTGTACCTCCACACGGACTTTCCAGGCCCAATCTGTTGTAAAAACCCCACCTACAGGAGTACTCGCGGGACACCCACTAGACGTCAACTCGTGGGACACCCCCCTTTACAACCCGCGGGTATGCCTTAAAAGACCCTTGCGCAAGACTTTCAACACTCCGACGACACTGTTGGTTATCTCCTCCCGGAACAGGATGTTGAAACATCACATGCCCACTGGTATACTTCAAGATCTTCAAAAAATACCACAAGACAAAGACTCCAAATGAACTCTCCTTTGTCTAGCTAGGGTGGGTATTGCACCACTGAAACTAAACCTGCACTGGAAGGGTTTTTCTAAAAACCCTAACAAAAACGATGGCAACAAGAGCACTCAATAACATATCAAATCATAATGCCCAAAGAGGTAGGCTACCCTTCAATTTATTCTTCTTCTCTAATTCTTCTAGATCCTCATTCTTAACCAAATAAAACCATCACTTGATTAAAATATAATTATTTATTTTATTTAATATCTCTTTAGGGTTTGATACTTTGACTCCCCTTTTTCTTTGTTGACTATAGCCTACGAGAGTCGTGTAGGCTAATGAGTCATCAATTGGAGGGGGACATTACACTTTGAGAGAAGGAATGCCACTTTTTCATTGAAAACATAGGTTATCTCAATAATGGGTCTCAACAAGAAATATGTCTGAGTCTCAAGTCCATAATCATCCAATCCATAACTTGAATAACTAATTAGTTGAAATTGAAGGGCGCCCAAGCCAATGAGATTATTTCTTTAAAACTTCATTCAAAACCTCCAGTGACAACCACAATCATAGAGTTATTCTAAGATATGGGATTTTAAATATTTCTCTAGGAATTTTTTCTCATATCCTCTTAGTGTTTCTATGTTTCCCATGAGTGTCCATAGTCCCGATAAAAGTAAAACTATGAAAATGATTAACAATGAAAGAAAAATCTACTATGTGCAAGCTAATTACCTTTAAGGGAGACCAACTAAGGTAGCATTTCAAAATTTGTCCATTGATAGGAAGAAGGTCTACTACCCTATTTTTCCTTCAACATCATCATTTATTCTGACTCATAACCTAGCTAAGAATTGCAAAAAAATTTAAGGCTATCATATTATTCAATTTTGATCCTTGAACCCTTCTTCTCAACCCCCCATAATGTGACATAGCAAATTCAAGATGTTAGTGGAGAAGCTTAATCTAGAAATCTTGGTTTTAGCTTAATGGAAACTTAAACCTCTAAACAATTAAATCTCACGTGGAAAGGATGCCAAAACTAGTCCAACTTCTCATCAAATCAATGCTAGTTGTAAAAAAATTACTTTTGGTTGATCTGGAAGAGTGTAACAACATTATGTTCCTATCTTAAACTACAAAGGCTCACTCAAGATTAGGTGAAATCATAGAGCTAGTGTATCCATCTAAGGACATCGAGACATATAGGGAAATCAAGATTACACATAGGTCTATAAGCCTCATATACTATGCAATGCATTATTGAAAAAATTGAAGCATTGTGAAATTGATTCACAACCAAGAGTATTTGACACTTATTTCTTTATGGAAAGTGGTGAGAAAATGATGACTCCAACCAAGTTCCAATGATATTATGAAGATAATTATAAGGCTCATATACTATGCAATGCATTATTGAAAAAATTGAAGCATTGTGAAATTGATTCACAACAAGGAGTATTTGACACTTATTTCTTTATGGAAAGTGGTGAGAAAATGATGACTCCAACCAAGTTCCAATGATATTATGAAGATAATTATGTTAGGGATGGAATGTTGGAAAGGAATTCAAGGATAGTGATTAACAATCTTGGTCATTTTCTTTGATTAACTATTCTAAAATACTACTATTTGAAGATTATTCTTTTCCCCGAACATTACGCCTCTCATTGTATAGAATAATTGGTTATAATGACATTGTTCCCTTCCAAGTTGTGAGAGTTCACCGAATGTCTCATAATCCATGTCTCTTACAATCAACCTTTTTACCTAAGAATCAATAGTTTTAGGTTGAGCATGTTCATTGAATGATATGACTATGCTTATATTCTCCTTTGGAAAATAAACATCACCATTAGGTACAGAGTTGACACCCACATCCATTACCTTTTTCTAATTTTGATTCTCATATTGCAGGTTGTAAGTGAATGGAATATTCCTAGATTTTATCATTTCGAGTAGACAAGTTTCGTGGTTACATTCTCCCTTTATTAGAGCTTGAACACTTTAGATTTCTTCTTTTGAATAGATTTGTGACTAATGGTTCTAAATCTTTCCTTGCAATCTCAAGCACTGAAATTTGCAATTCTAACTATTTTTCTAAATTTCTAATCAAGTTTTGGATGAAACCGGTTGGAAAAAACACCCAACAAAAAATAAGAACACCCCAACAAAAAATAAGAACACCCCAACAAAAGATAATAACACAACGTTTAAACTACATCTTACAAGCTCACCTCATGTTTGTTGGGAGGTTTACTATTTAGGTTCATTGAATTGTAGGGTAATGGTAAATTTACTTGTGCAAATCACCAGTCCAGCCAAATAATTTCATTGACAAAAGATGCCCATTTGTTTAATTTATTTTAAATTTGTTTATGAACGCCCTATTTATTTAAATATTTTTTATATTTGTTTAGTGGGGATACGTGGTATATATATTCGTTGGAAAACGGTGTTTTGGATGCCCGTCTACACGTAACGGAACGGGCAAGAAAAATGTGGCTTGATTGCCAACGCTAATTTTTTATTTAGAATCCACGTGGCAGTCAGCAGAGAAAAGTCTCCTCGTTGGTTTAGCCGGTTTTTAACGGTCCAATCTTGGTGTCCGACGTGGGTCACTATGCCACGTTCAAAACATTTTTTTTTTTAATAAATAAATGTATTAGTCAAATGAATTCTTTGTAGGTGAAGCCTTGGTATTATTTTAGTGAAAAATTGTTGAAGTTAGAGGATTAGGAACGTTAAGGATGGAGAGAGAACAAGTGTGAAGATTCAACTTTGAGATTAGTTGAACTCCATCAAACATGAGAGTGCTTCACATCTTGATTTTGTTAAATTGTCAACATTTCATTGAATGTTGTGTAGGGGTCTAGATAGGCTTGTTAGATGGGTTGACTTTTGCAATGAGGAAAAAGTTTGTGGTGGGGTCAATAGGTGCTTGATCAAGTAGGGAAAAAAGTGGAGAGCTCCCACTATCTTTGTAAAGGTCCAAGTCAAGGAGATGTCATTATCTTTATGAAATTCCAAAGTCATGATGTTGCTTTTTAGGTAAATTATTTGTATATTTGAAATGAAGAAATGTATTTATTACTTAACTTTATTTAAGAAAGACTTTTTACAAATTTAAATTTTTAATTAAAATAAATATTTAAAAATTATATTTTATTTTTTAAATTTATTATAATTAATTTTTAAATATACTAATTTTTTTTTTTAACATTTTTAATATTTTTTTTTTATTGAAAATGTTATCATCAACTTAACACTCTATCAAACTTACCTAACAATTTCAAATCAAAATAAAAAAGTCTTTCTATAAGCCTTTGAGTGGACCCTACCATCATGTAAGTTGAACAAACTCAAAAGAAGTCCTAGGAGTAATTTGAGACTATGTCCATTATATACCATCCTTTAAAGAATTTAGTAAAGTCAACCTATGCATTCAAAAGATGAACATTATAAGTTGGTGGATTTATATTTGGAATTTTTTTATGATATTGAAGAGCAACATGTTTTTCTATTTTATAATATGAATTTGAGTGTTTTATTTTAAACAAAATACACATCTCAATTCATTTTTTAGTGTTTTATTTTAAACAAAATACAAATCTCAATTCATTTTTTAAAATAATTTTATAGAGCATCTCAACGTGTTTTTCTATTTTATAATATGAATTTTAGTGTTTTATTTTAAACAAAATACACATCTCAATTATTTTTTAGTGTTTTATTTTAAACAAAATACACATCTCAATTCATTTTTGAGCATCTCAACGTGTTTGAAGAAATAATTTCATGGTTTTATTTTATAATATAAATTTTACTATTTTATTTTATTAAAAAAATAAAACGAAATACACATTCAACCTGTTTTTAAAATAATTTTCTAGAGGCATCTAAACGTGTTTGAAGAAATAATTTCAGGGAAACACTTTATGTTTAAACGAGATTATTCAAATATGGAACATAAAAGCGTGGTGGATTACTTATAAATCTAAAAAGGTGAAGTGTATTACAATTAAGGGATTAAGGAGTTAAGTTTTTTTTTGAGTTAAGATGTGTTTAATCTTTCAAAAATTTTAAATTTAAATTTTATTTATTTTTAAATAAAGTTTAAAATTATGAATAAAAGATAGTGTATATAAGATTTAATATAAAAAAAGAGAGTTGTAGAAGTAATTTTACAGACCAATTTTAAAGTAAAAAAAAAAGTTGATTGGCTAAAACAATGTGAGCTTATAAAAAGTTTATGTTTATTGTCCATAAACATAAAAAGACAAAAGGCATATGTATGAACAAATAATCATAAAACATCAACCACACCAACCACACCAATCGTAGGAGGAGGTTGGTCATGATCATGTAAAGCAAGGCCTTAACCTCAAACATGAGAGTCAACATCAATAGGGTGAATTGGGTACCACCCATCAACATGGGGCTCTCGGGGCTTGATCCCTTCTAAAATAGAAAAGGCAAGCATAGAGAAATGTTTGTCATTGTGCATTGGGTTAGGGGGCAACTTTAACTGCACTCTCACACCTCTCATGAACCTATGTTGTTGCTTGGTGCTTAGGTCTATTATGATAAGAACTTTGGTGATATCCAACCAATCCAAGTTAGTTGGGCCATGAGGGTCAAATGGGATGGCTAGGCCAAGGGGGTCTAGTGGCACCTGACTCATTGCACATGGCCTATGTACCAACGCTCCAACAATTATTGTAGTTGTTCCATTCCATGTCTAACTTTATGCATTTGTACCGTAATTTGCATTAAGTAATTGATACATATCAACGTGTCATCAATCTAAGAAAAATTGTGTGATAAGACATCTACATGACTTAAATAACACCTCATTCTCTTCCTCCAAAGTTAAAGGAGGATATTTACACCAATAAACATCGAAGCATAATACAGTTCAATGGTCCATAACAACGCATCACCAATAAAAAAAACCATCATTACAAAATTTGAAAGTTATTGATAAAAATACAAGTCATACAAAAAAATGTCATTATCCTTATAAAATTCTAAATCGAGATGTCATTATCCTTATAAAAGTCCAAGTTATATAAGTCATAATATCACATTTTAAGTAAACCATTATATCTTCATTTTAAAGACATGTCATTATCCTTATGAAAGTCCAAGTCATGGAAGTCATAGTGTTACATTTAATGTAAACCATTATATCTTCAAAATGAAGAAATGCATCAAATATTCAACGTTACTCTATTGAAAACTTTTTATTTAAAACAAATTTTAATTAAAACACTTTTTTAAATATTAAAAAATAATTTATTTTATCTTAAAAAATTCAAATTATGATAAATAAATTTAATATTTTACATACTTATCGAAAATTCCATTAACAACTTAACACTCTATCACACTTACCATGAAAAGTTCAAATAAAAGTCACATCCTTAAGAGGAAGTCGGATCTTACCATCGTGCACGTTGAACAATCACAAAAAGAAGTATTGGGAATAATTTGAGAATATGTCTAGTATATACCGTCTCTTAAGTAAACCTTATGTTTAGCAAGAATTTAAAATATTATCACTACAAGGTAGTGGTTTTTATTTATATTTGGAATTTTTGTATGAGATTAAAAATAATATTTTTTTATGTTTTATAATATAAATTTCAGTCTTTTATGTTATTGGAAAATATCAAAACAAAGTATATAATCAACTTTGTGTTTTTTTGTTTGTTAGAAAATGATGTTTATGAGTGATTTTTGAGGACATGTTTGTTATGTTAGGTGGTGACAACACACCTTGTAGTTACAATACGTGGGAGGATTTTTAAGCGTTTGGTTTTCCATATCCTTGGAAATGCTTGAGAATCTACTGTTTAAATTTGGAAGCTCGTGAGGTGCTTCATGAGAATTGTAGTCCATTTTCTCCTTTTGGTTGAGAAATAAAGAATACCATTGCCTCCATTTTCATCTTTGTCGTTGCGTGTGTGTGATTATTTTCATTCTTTATTTCTCTCTGTTCATTAATATTACATTTGCAGGCCTAATCCTCAACAAGTGGTATTAGAGCTGAGGTTGAGTGAAGGTCTATGAGAGTTGAGGGAAGATCATCATTTGCACATAGAGAAGGCGAGTCCACTGCAAGGGAACTGAGGGTTTAGCACACTGTCCGTGAGAAGGAAAAATCCTATGAGTTCGAAAGGCTGTTGGACACTTAGGAGAAAGCTCGGTGGGTCGACGGAGTTGGAATCTATGGCAACAATTAGAGCAAGGTTTCCTCTTAGGTACATTGCTTATGTATGTCAAGTTCTGCAATTTGGAGGATGCACATGAAGTGTTTGATGAAATGCCTTAACGAGATGATTATGGATTGTTATGACGAGTTGTTGGAGGAGGCAGAGTTAGATCCAACGATGATGGTGGCAAGTCATTTACGAAAGCGAAGTTCTTAGATTTGAATCAATGATGGCTAGTGGTTGGTCCACAGAAAGGTGGGAGGTTTTGAATGCAAGGTTCGAGGTGGAGTTGACACCTTATTATGTGTAAATGGGCATATAGATATAAGACCTAGTTAGGCATGTGTACTCTAGGTTTGAAATGTCACCACTAAAGTCTAGATGACCTAGGTGATAGGGTGAGCATGTGGTATTCTCGAATACCCTATCTTTGAGGGAAGTTTGGTCAGTTTTGGTCATGGGGGGGAAGTTAGGTCAAGAGTCGTGGTTTTTGAGCACATGTTTCTGGTAGCTTGTGGATTTTAGAGCCCATGTATTGCTTGTAACGAAGCATTGACATTGGCCTGGAGATGAGAGGTGAATGCTTACTTGGTTGGCTTGGTCATATTCAGTCAAGGAAGTGCATCTTTGTTGGTTATGGTGATAGAGTTAAGGGATGCAGATTACGGGATCCTACTACCCACAAATCATCATTAACATAGATGTGTAGATGGAACAATCAAGGGTTGTTCAATATCACAAAGGGAGATTTGTTTGCAAACTCAGGAAGTCATTGTATGGCTTGAAGCTCGAGCAGACAACTGTACAAGATGTTTGATTCCTTCATGGTGAGCCAAATTTACAAGAAGCGAGTATAACTAGTATGTTTATGGTATATTCATTATCTTAGTGATATATGTTATGCTTGTAGCAAGCAAAAGCATGGTTTAGATCAGTAGGTTGGCTTAGTTGGAAAGGACGTTTGATATGAAATATCTAGGAGTAGCTAAAACAAATCTTGGGCATGGAAATACCTAGAGTGTTGGTTGTGGAGCCTAATTATCTTCTTGTTTCATAGGTCTTTGTTTTCAGCCATGTTTATACCCCATGAAGATTGTACACCTCGGAATATTGTACATCCGTCCACGCCTTGTAAATGTGTATTACAATTTCATAGTAAATCTTAACCGTTCATTATAAGGTCGCAGATCTGACGGTAAAAGTTATGTTAGGGTTTTTTTCCCTAGAAGGAAACCCTCTTTTACGAGGGAAATGTATCGTGACTGTGTATCATTGCAAATATTGTATTCTGAGAGAGGAGATTGTGAGAGAAAGAAGAGGGAGTTACAGTGGGTGTGCTATAGGTTGTATCCCTTCATTTGCTGGATAATAAAAAGGAAGGACCTGACAATTTATTTGGTGGACGTAGCCCACACTAGGTGAACCATGTATATCTGTGTCTCTATTGTATTGTGTATCTTTTGTGTTTTATTTCCCCATTTCTTTTTATTTTATTGGTCTGCGATTCTGTTTTTTTAAAAACTAGTATCAGAGCGAAAGATAACTTGCAAGAAAAGAGGGTTCCTAGTTTGAGTGGGAGCAATGGCAGAAGATGGAAAGTTTAGGGTAGAGAAATTTAATGGCCAAAACTACCAGTTATGGAAGATGCAGATGGAAGATTATTTATATCAGAAGGATCTATTCATACCATTGGGTGGAATAGAAAAGAAGTCGACGGCCATGAAGGACGAAGAATGGGAGGTTCTTGATAGAAAGGCACTAGGAACGATACGGTTGAGTCTGGCAGTGTCCATGGATTTCAATATTTAGAAAGAAAATACAACGAAGGAGTTGATGGACGCATTAGCTAAACTATATGAAAAACCCTCGGCGTCGAATAAGGTATTTCTAATGAAGAGATTATTTAATATGAAGATGTCATAAGGTGGGTCTGTTGTAGATCATTTAAATGAATTTAATACAGTTACTAATCAGCTAAGTTATGCAAAAGTGGACTTTGATGATGAGGTCAGGGCTCTTCTAATCTTGTGCTCATTGCCAGAAAGTTGGAACGACTTGGTCATAGCTATAAGTAACTTTGTCTCTGGTTCAAACACTTTAAAATTTGATGATGTTGTTGGTGTTATCCTTAGCGAAGAAATGCGACAGAAAAGCACATGTGAGACATCAAGTAATGCATTAAACATGGAGAACAAGTGAAGACAAAAGGATAGAGTAAAGGGCTCAGGGAACCGCGAGAATTCTAGGAAGGGCAGATCCAAATCCATACTGGGAAAGATAGAGTGTTGGAATTGTGGGAAGAAAGGACATCTGAGGAAAGACTACAGAGCTCCAAAGAAACAAAGAGATGGACAACAAGAGAAAAATCAGGAAGCAAATGTAACAGGTGATGTGTTACAATATGTTTAGTTATTTATGTAGATAATAGTTATGAATCTTGGGTAGTAGATTCAGGGGCTTCATTTCATGCCACACCCCATAGGAAACATTTTCTAGGTTATGTTCAAGGTGATTTTGGACAGGTTCATTTGGGTGATGATGCACCATGCAAAATTGTTGGAATGGGAAAGGTAAAAATAAAGCAAAGGAATGGAAACCAGTGGTTGTTGAAAGAGGTAAGACATGTTCCAGATCTAAGGAAAAATCTAATTTTAACAGGGCAATTGGCAAGTGAAGGTTATATATCTATATTTATAGATAAGATGTGGAAGGTCACCAGAGGATCACTGGTGATAACAAAAGGAGAGAAGGTAGGTACATTGTATTTATGTATTGGTAATACCGACTCTTCTATCTCTTTAGCTTCTACATGAGTGGATACAACACTGTGGAATCATAGGCTTGGACACATGAGTGAGAAGGGGATGCATATACTTCACAAAATAAATTTGTTGCCAGATCTTAAACAAATTGATTTGGATTTCTGTGAGCATTGTGTTTATGGAAAACATAAGAGAGTCAGATTTCTCATAGTCAGAAAAGAAAAGAAGAGTGAAAGGTTAGAGCTTGTGCATACAAATGTATGGGGACTAGTTCATGTATCATCTCTTGGTGGCTCTCATTATTATGTTACTTTTATTGATGATGCAACTAGAAAAACTTGGGTTTATTGCATTCGACAAAAATCTAATGTTTTTGATACTTTTAAGAAATCGAAAGCTTTGGTTGAGAATGAGACAGAAAAAAGGTTGAAGTGTCTCAGATTAGACAATGGAGGTGAATATTGCAACAAAGAGTTTGATGATTATTGTTCATACCATGGGATTCACAGAGAGAAGATAGTTCAAGGAACACCACAAGAAAATGGTGTGTGAGAAAGGATGAATAGGAAAATCATAGAGTGTGTAAGGAGTGGTTTGCCCTTATAGTTCTGGGAAGATGTTGTAGATATTGTTGTTTACTTAATAAACATAGGACCTTTAAGCTCTTTGGATGGTGGAATTCCAGAGGAGGCATGGATAGGTAAAAAGGTAAACTATTCTTTTTTGAAGACTTTCGATTATGAAGTATTTGTCCATATTGGTAAAGAAAATAGAACAAAGCTTGAGGCAAAATCCAAGAAGTGTACCTTTATTGGATATGGTGTTAATGATTTTGGTTATTGCTTATGGGATTATGCAAATCACAAAATCATTAGGAGTAGAGATGTCATATTCAATGAGAAGGTCATGTACAAAGATCAGTTGTAGGGAAAGAAACAGGAAAAAGAAAAACCAAAATACACAGTGCTTGATGAGATCACTGAAAAATAAATTCCAAAGGTACCAGAAAATCAAAATGTACAACAACATGAGCAACATGTACCTCAAACTCCTACAAGTGTCATTAGAATATCTACCAGGTTAAGTAAACCCCCTGAACAATACTCTCCTTCATTGTATTATTTATTGTTGACTGATTATGGTGAACCGAAATGTTATGAAGAGGCAATGCAGGTAGACACTAAAAAGAAGTGGTAGCAAGGCATGGAAGATGAAATGGATTCCCTGGTAAATAACCAGACATGGGATTTGGTTCAGTTTCCTGCAGGAAAAAGAGCATTGCAGAATAAATGGGTTTACAAGTTGAAGGAAGAAGATGGAACAAAAAATAGGTACAAGGCTAGACTTGTTGTAAAGGGGTTTGCACAAAAGAAAGGTATATATTTTGATGAAAAATTTTCTCCTATTGTTAAAATGACTTCAATTAGGACTATCTTAAGTCTTGTGGGAGTAGAAGATTTACATCTTGAACAATTAGATGTAAAAACAATTTTTCTCCATGGGGATTTGGAAGAAGAGATTTATATGCAACATCCATAGGGGTATGAGGTCAAAGGGAAGGAAAATTTGGTATGCAGGTTGAAGAAGAGCTTGTATGGCCTAAAGAAAGATCCAAGGCAGTGGTATTTGAAGTTTGACAGGTTTATGACAGAACAAGGTTATAGTAGATGTCATTTTGATCATTGTGTTTATTTTAAAAGGCTAGAAAATGGAAGCTATATTATATTGCTATTGTAGGTAGATGACATGCTTGTTGCAGGGTCTAATATGCAGTATATAAATGTGCTCAAGAAGAAATTATCTAATTCATTTGTGATGAAGGATTTGAGTGCTGCAAAGAAAATCCTTGGTATGAGAATAAAAAGAGATAGGAAAAATCACAATTTGACATTGTCTCAGGGTGAGTACATAGAGAAGGTGTTGGAGAGGTTTAGAATGCAAAATGCAAAACAAGTTAGTACACCTTCGGCTAGACATTTCAAATTAACCAAAGAAATGTGTCCCAAGACACATGAGGAGATAGAATACATGTTCAGGGTCCCTTATTCATCAACAGTTGGCAGCTTGATGTATGTGATGGTTTGCACAAGACCATATATTTCACATGCAATGGGAGTTGTGAGTAGGTATATGAACAATCCATGTAAAGAACATTGGGAGGCAGTAAAGTGGATTCTTAGGTATTTGAAAGGTACTTCTACTCATGCATTATGTTTTGGAGTTCAAACATTGTTCTACAGGGATATGTTGATTCAAATATGGCATGTGATAAAGATAGCAGGAGGAGCACCATATGGTATGTTTTTACCATAGGTGGAACAACAGTAAGTTGGATTTCAAAACTGCAAATGGTTGTTGCACTTTCAACGACAGAGGCAGAGTATGTTGCTTCTACAGAAGCTAGTAAAGAGATGATTTGGTTATAGAGGTTTATGGAGGAATTGGGAAAGAAGAAAGAGAATAACAGGTTATACTGTGACAACGAGAGTTCCATTCATCTTGAAAATAACTCAACCTTCCATTCGAAGACTAATAATATATATCTCGGGTACCATTTCATACGATCCATCTTGGAAGATGTACATTTGAAGTTGGACAAGGTACACACTAGCCAGAATCCTGTAGACATGTTAACAAAGGGAGTAACCAGGGAGAAACTGTGTTCCTGCTCAATTTCAGTTGGTCTTCGAGCATGAAGGTGAAGATGAGAAATTTGTCAGGTCCAATGTGGAGTATAGTCTAACAGGTACAATAACAGTGGATTTGTTGTGATTAGTCTTCAATTGGGGTATTGTTGGTTGTGGAGCCTAATTATCTTATTGTTTCATAGGTCTTTGTTTTCAACCGTATTTATACCCCATGAAGAC
>ML795256.1:35843-46622 GCA_009831015.1 Picea engelmannii
GGTGATGCACAGGGAGAGAATCTTGGACAATTGGTTTTCATTGATGTAGTTGGATAGTTGGTTGTTGTTAGGAAAAAAATATCCAAATAGCATAAAAACATCAGAATAAGTACTCCACGCCTTGAAAAAGAGATAATTTCAGATAATAAGCCTCTTTGAGGGGAAAACCTCCTTATACACCACACAAATTCACAAATACAAGATTATTTTAAATGAAAAGGTCTCCTCGGTATATATAAGAGACTAGGAGGTACAGTTACAACTAATGGACCCAAGCCAACATAAATAAAATAAAAATACTAATGTAATATTCCCCAATTAAGGGATAATGTTCCACTATTTAGGGCTTAACATGCCCATCCCCTTCAAACAAGTGTTGTCCACAATGCTTAAGTAATTCTGGATGCTTCTATATAAAAGACTCATCTTCCAAAGTGGAATCTTCAGGAGGTAGTTTCTTCCACTTAATGAGATATTCTGAAATGGATCTATTCCTCAGCTCAAGAATTCTTGTGTCACTGATAACTTCAGGCTCCAATATGATTTTTCCTTCCTTGTCAAGTTCTGGAAATATAGTTTGAATTGGGATCTTTTCACCTGTAACCTTCTTTAAGCATGAAACATGGAAAACTAAGTGTACTTGTGAAGATGCAAGAAACTCCAATTTGTATGCCATGGTACCAATCTTTTGCAACACCTTATAAGGGCCATAGTAGTTCAGTGATAATTTATTATCTTTCTTAGCTTTCTTGAGGGACATCTATTTGTATGGTTGTATTCTTAAAAATACCCAATCCCCTACTTCAAAACTTCTTTCACCGTGATGCTGATCTGCTTGTTGTTTCATGCGATTTTGTTCCACGGTCAGGTTATCCTTTAAGAGTTGGAGAACTTGTTGTTGATGCTTGATGTGATTTTCCGCTGCTTGAACCTTATATTTTTCTTTTAGAGAATAAGTGATGGACGATGGGTGATATCCATAGAGCACCATAAATGGTGTCATTTTTGTTGCAGTATGAAAGGAAGTGTTATACCACCATTCTACCAAGGGTAACCACTTGAACCATTATGTTTGTTTATAAGAGATAAAGAAACAAAGGTAGCCTTCCAGACATTTGTTCACTATCTCAGTTTGTCCATTAGATTGAGGATGATAGGATGAGCTATGAGCCAATTGGGTACCCAAACAAGAAAATAATTCTGTCCAAAAATGTCCAGTGAAGATGGGATCTCTGTCACTTACAATAATATTTGGGCTTCCATATAGATTTTGAATTGTCTCCATGAATGCGGTTGCAACTATACTGGCTTTTAAAGGATGAGAGTGCACAAAAGTGTGCGTATTTGGTAAGTCTATCAACAATGACCACGATGACACTCTTTCCTTCAAAATTTGGTAACCCTGTGATGAAATCCATGGAAACCTCCTCCCAGTGCTGACTTGGGATAGCTAATGGTTGTAAAAGACTTGGGGTATTAATTGTTTCCACCTTATTTTGTTGGCAAACCAAACATTCTTCCACAAACCTTTGAACATCAGTTTTAAGGCCATCCCCAAAAAATTCCTTCTTGACCATGTGATATGTTTTCAAAAATCATGAGTTCCCTCCTACAAGAGAGGTGTGAAATTCCAAAAGTACATTTTGTTTGAGTTGGGAGTTCTTACATAAATATAAGCAATGTGTGTACCATAGTGAATCATTTTTCCATGTAAATGTATCTGATGCACTGGAATCCTGCTGCAACCTTTGAATGAGAGTCCACACTTTTTCGTCATTCTTCGATTCATCCATTTCTTCTGTTATCCAATCAAGTTGGATGATAGAGATAACACAGAGAAAGGCCTCAACATCTTCATCCTTTCTTGAGAGTGCATCTGCCACAACATTTGTCTTCCCTTTTTTTTAGATGATTTCAAAATCATAACCCAAAATCTTGGTCATCCATTTTTGTTGTTGTTCTGAAGATAGTCTTTGTTCCAACAAGTATTTAAGACTGTCATGATCTGTTTTGACCTTGAAGTTCCTGCCTATTACGTAAGGGTGCCATTGCTTCAATGCATGTAGTATTGCCACCATTTCCTTCTCATAAATGGGTTTGTGTAAGTCCTTTCCCTTGAGTGGAAAAATTTCAAAAGAAAAGGGCCTTCTTGCATTAAAACATGTTGGCCCTTGGTTATGGAAGTAAGTGAAAATTAAGGCAGAAAAGATGGAATGCGAACTATGTGGAAGATATAGTGACTGATACTAGGTCGAAGTGAGCATAAAAGAAGAAAAGATGGAGTGAAGTAAGAAAAATCCATCGTTGGATTCTTTGGAGCACCGCATGAGAAAGAAGGGAAGAGAGGCCGACGAAGCCCTGAAAACGTGGGTCAAGTTGACCTAGGGTTTTATACACCTAGGGTTTTGGTATCTAGGGTATTGGCACTTAGGTTTTGGCCTAAGGCTGTCGGTGAGCTATTGTAATGTATAAATAAGAACCTAGATGAGGGAAGAGGGTTCGTTCAAATTTCATTGAGGTTAGGAGTGATTATTGTTGTGAGAGAGAGAAACATTGAGCAGTGAGAGAAGTCTGTGTTGTAAGATCTTCAAATGGGTGTGAAGATCAGCCCTGCAGTTGGGTGCGCAGGGAAGGGAAGACAAAGATAAGAGAGAAAGAGAGAAGATCTGCTAGCTAAGAGCACAGATAGAATTGTATGCTTTCACCTAATATAATATAAAGCACAATTATGTGGATGTATCCCTAGGGAGAGGGTGAACCACGTATATCTTGGTGTTGTGTGTGATTGATGTTGTGTTCTCTTGTTCATTCGATATACTGTTAATGCATTATTGAGTAGATCTGACAGATACATGTGTGAAGTAGGCCTTTATTAGTAACTGATATTTATATGTTCTGTTGTTCTTGTATTGGATCCACTTTTTATTTCCTTTGGTTGTAGACACCTGTGTCTTGCAATCCCCTATAGCTACTTTCAGTGAGACTGCATCTACCTCGCAGGTGCTACCGAAAGGGCCAGTAGTTAGGGACTGTTGGTGCGCTCTTGGAATTGAACCTTGTGTCTGCCCCTGTGCCAAAAAATGGTTTCGTTGTCGGGACAAGAATCTTCTTAAGGTAATGTCAAGATGGTTTCCATTGAAGACAAAGGTTAAGAAGTGGATAGAAGACCAAGAAAAGGACTTCATAGAAGCCCAGAACAAGAACCCTAAGCTTAGCACCGAGGACTAGTTGGGAAGGTATATCTTTATTGATATACATGAGATTTTCTTTGGAGGAATTCATCAGGGGTTATATGAGTGGCTAGCTAGGTTAGCAAACACCCAGTTTGAGATAAGATCTAGACCACCTGTGGTTTGGATGTCAACGCTGATCAATAAGGTCAAGAGAGTTGATAACGTCGTGTCAAGAGCAGTAGATCACTGGTTCGATAACACCATTTGAGGATATATCACTGAGTTTGTTGTTTATAGAGTAGAATCGTATAACAAAGCAGAGGGATACTTCTTTAAGGGACCTAGAGGAAAATTTTTGCATTTTCTGAAGTTGAAGATCAAGATGCTATTGCATGAGAAGAACATCTTGAAGGTACAATAGTTGGTCCGATCGAAAAGCTAATGTTCAAGAATTTAGACAACGACAATGACATAGAGGTGGGACATACGCTCAGTGGAAGAATCTTCAGAGAGGTCCCTCTGGTTAACTTGTTTGAACAGAACCACGAACCACTGGTACAAGACGAAAGGTTTTACAGTGGAGAGGAAGAAGAACTGGTGAACGAGGAAAATTCAGAATCCAGTAGGGTTGAAGGAGGAAAGAGTGAAGAGCCTCGTCGAGAAGAGTCACAAACTTCAGGAACTACGCAGATCATTGAAGTAAGTATTATTACTCCTCTTGTTGTTTTGGCATCATTAAGAAATCAGAGTAATCAGAGTCACTAGAGCACTTAGAGCACTGTCACTAGCAGTCCACCACATACTCAGTCAAGAAACCTAGGAAGATCTATGGCAGATGAGATGAGGTTACCCACATTTAGAGGAGATGGATCTGAAGATCCTGATCAACACTGGTTTCTATGAAAAGCTGTGTGGAGTATTAAGAATGTCACTGATGAAGCTGTTAAACGAGCTTAGTTTAGTACTACCCTGAGAGACCACACACTAATTTGGTACATGAAGTTTGTCCAAGGAGTTTTCCAGCAAAAACCGCTGAACGAGATCAAGACTACGTTGATTGCAGAATTCAAGAAACCCAAGTCGGAGTCGCAATGCATTATAGAAATGAAAGAAATCAAGCAGAAAGTAGCTGAACATGTTTGGGAGTTTGATCAAAGGTTTAAGACCTTAACATGCCATTTGAGTTTTCAGATCCCAGATGAGCAGAACAAGGAATGGTTCATTGCTGCCCTCTTACCACACATCAGAGTCCCTTTGATGCAATAGAAGATTGCTTCGCAGGCCGAGGCATTGGAGATCGCCATGAAACTAGAATCAACTCCTATGGCAGAATCCAACTCAGGTATGAGTCAAATCTTGAGTCAGATAACTAGTTTATCTCTACAGGTCGAAGATATGAAAAAAGATAAGGGAAAAGATAAAAGATAAGATATCTGGTGCATTAGATGCAAATCAGAAGGCCATGACAAGGAGCACTGTTCCATATTTCATGAGTATTTGGCATCTAGAGCTCTGATTCCTTTAAAGCAAGTTACCTTATCGTGGTGCGAGGTATGTAGAAATAGACATCGCCTTGGTGAATGCTATTACATGAAAAAATATGTTCAGACACCCACAAATCTGTATTGCATGTTCTGTAAGTCGGTAGGACATGATGATAGGGATTGTAGGGCCTATGACCTCATGCATGAAAGATCAAGGGATATATACAAAATTCAAGGTGAAGTACAACAAGAAGGAAACATTGCGTAGTATAATTATCCATGAAGAGGAAACTTCAACCCTTGCGGTGGATTCAGAGGAAGAGGATGAGAAGGAGGTATGGGCCGAGGTAGAGGCCAAATCATTTGTTATAACTGTGCACAACCAAGACATTTGGCAAGGGATTGCCAGAACCCTTGTACCACTTGTAGTCACTGCAACTCATTTGAACATGTCATTGAAGATTGTCCTGCACTATTAGCCAAACTTCAGATAAAATGAGGAGGGAACCAACAAGTACAACTCATCTCAGTAAAACCTCGCGGAGAATATCCTAGAGTCATTGCTATCACTAGAGGAGGCGCGGTTACAGGAGAAGACAGAGCTACCCAAGGAAAGACTACAGAATAATCAAGAGTCAGAAAAGATGTAAAGAAGACACAAGAGTTTGATGCAAAGAAATAAAAACAAATGTTTGAGGAGGCAAGAAAAGAATTCGGGAGAGACCATGGTTCTTCATCAAAGACACGACCAGAAGTAAGAGAATGTGGAATTCCTCTACAATTCGATCATTCTACTCTGCCAGGAAAAGGAAAAGAGAAGTAAGCTCATGGAATTCTTACATATTTGCATTAAGTTGATTCAGGATGAAAGTGTTGTACAAGAGCTAGAAAATTTAATCAGAAAATACGAGCTAGGAAAGGTAGATCCCTTGTTGAATAGAGCAGTACACCAAGTCTCTAAAAAGAGAAGGACAAATAAGGAACTACACCTGAATGCTCAAATTGGAGAGTATGATATAGACTATGTGGTCCTCAACTTAGGGTGTGAGGTCAATGTCATGAGGAAGCAGACCTGGGCACTCATGGGAAAACCTAAGTTGATATATTCACCTATAAGGCTTAGGATGGCTAATCAGCAAGCTATAAGCCCCTTTGGAAGATTGGAGCATGTCCCTGTGGACACCGACGGAGTAAGGACATTTTTAGATTTCGAGGTGATTGAGATAGTTGATGATATCTGTCCTTACCCTGTGCTGTTAGGAATTGATTGGGATTTCAACAATTCCACTATGGTTGATTTAAAGAAAAGAAGAATGATGTTTGAAGGAGATGGCCTTAGGGTCATTGCACCTTTGGATCCTAATGAAGGTCAGAGATACACAGAACCCATCAGAGAAGAATACCACACATATGAACTAGAAAACATATACAAATTAACAACCAGGCAGCACGATTACATTAATCCTACAGCAGATGGTAACCTAAGCTGGCGGAGTGACAACGCATATTCATCGGATGCAGAAGAAGCACTTGAGAAATGGAATAAAAAAATGTATGAAGTATCTACAAGGAGATGTGCTATATTAACTAGAGAAGTTTGTTGGATCAGCACAACAGTAAGTAACTTGCCCACCTTTGATGGTCTAAATCATTTAGAAGCGTTCTTGTTGGACTTTGAAGAGATTGTACCAGTAAAACAAATATTGTTGGCAATGGATGAGGCCTTGAAAGCAACTCCAACAACATGGTGGGGGACACACAAAAACAACATTACAGTCTAGGTACAATGTCACACTTTGACGACAACACGGTTTTCAGAGAAAGTGGAAGGCTGCGAAGTTAGGTACACAGGTCAAACCTGTCTAAAGGACCATGTGTGAAGTTGCGAGGAAGCCCGCAACAACATTCCTCAAGAGCAGTGGGTGCTGCCTCCTACTTCAGTCAAACAACTACAAACTGCGCTGGGACATACTGGATACTACAGGAATTTCATTAAAGGATATGCACAGATCACAACACCCATGGAGAAGATTTTGAAGAAAGATTGTCAGTTTCATTGGACAAAAGAATGACAACAGAGCTTCGACACACTGAAACAAAAAATGGTTACTGCACCTATCCTGGTTTTTCAGATTGGAGCAAGTAATTTCATGTAACACCCCTGTTTCCCCCAATTTGTAATTAATCATAGAATAGGAATTACCATGCTAATGCATGAGGAAAATGTAAATGTATTATTGTTTGATTTTCCAATAACTGACTGTGGGGGTGAAGCCTTGAAAGTACTGGCCATGATATCACTAGAGGAAGAATGTGAAAACCATACAAGAGGGTTCATATATCAAATAACCCCAAATATTCATGATAAGGATGACAAACCTCCTCCGAATCCCAAGGAAAGGAAAGCAATCAATGAAGAAAGAACGGTGGTTGAATCACCAACCACCCCCATGAATGGAAACATGGGCTGTCAGCCCGAAGTACTGCAGGGACCTGCAAATATGAGTTTCCTTCTGACAAAAGGAACATGATAGGTCGGCAAAACCGTCCAAGGTAAGAAGGACACACGAGATGAGAATGAGAGCTCACAAGGGAGAGGCACGAAGCTCTCCAGTGGATCATGAACAGAAGGCCGCGAGCTTGATGCTGAAGAGCATCTGAGAAACCTCGTCGAGGACACAAATGAGTAAGAAAGCTCCGAGTTGCAGAAAACAGGACCCAAACAGAAACTGAAACAGAGAGAGAAACCTCGAGAAGAGTGAGAGTTCCTTGGTGATATCATGGCTTGGCACGGGGGTAGACAGAGTGTTAATATTGAATGCCTCTGAGCCTATGGTCGGGTGGAAGGATGAACACCCACAGTCAGTTGGTTGGCGACAACCCATAATAGATAAGTGATTTCTTACTCTATGTAATTTAGTTGTAACTGGGCATGAATTTGGTTATACGGTGTATGTTTCAGGAATTGTGCTTGATTTCTGAATGGATATACTATGTCTCTTTCCTTACTGCTTGGCTGTATAGTTAGGCCGGTAAGAGATTATATGGATAGGACATGATTGGTACTCGTAAATACTTGTGTCCTGAGGTGGCTTGAGTTAGAGCCGTGAACAATGAGTTCGTCGACCTTAGGCATAGTCTCATGTACACATGCCAACCTTCCTAGTTGTCTAGAGTCCCTTGGAGGATGAGTTCTATTAAGCTCAGAAGAGGTAGTGTAGTTATGCACAGGCTCCCTGCGAGGCAAATAAAGACAAAGACTCACTCAAGTCCTAGACTTAACAAATGAGAGCAAGGGGTGTGGGGAAGACTCTTCTAAGAGTCAAGCTCAGGAGGAAGAGAAACAACAACCCTTAGATAAACTATAGAGTGTGAATCTAGACCATTGAAATCCTACGTCCAGGCACATAGGATAGCACACAAGAGGAGAGGATTTTAACGGATGATATAGAACTGTCAGATCTGGAGCAAGGACCGACAGTCATTGGATTCAGAGATAGGCACATGAAAGAAGTCCTAAAATCACTTCAACCGTTGGATCATTGGAGGATAGGTGGTGAACATCCGGAAGCCACCGAGGTTTTGGAACTTAGGCATATAAGGGTGGTGAAGAACGAGGATTTGCAATCACCGAAATCGCAAGGGTTATTTTGGATCGTTGGATCCAGGGCGACACGTGGTAGAGATATAACCCATTGGAGTTTCGACATCCAGGATACCTAAAAGGAAAATCTCTTGTACTCACCAATATCGAAATCCTGACTTGCTAAACCCCAAAATGGCATAGCGTGTCTAGAGTTTGGATGTTTCGGTGTTTCGACACCCGAGAAACCCAAGGGTCAGTTTCCTTGTACTTGTCATTCGTTAAATCCCAACTTGCGAAACCCCGAAATGGCATAGCATGTCTAGAGTTTGGATGTTTCAGTGTTTTGGCACCCAGGAAACCCAAGGGTCAGTTCCCTTGTACTCGTCAGTAGTGAAATCCTGACTTGCGAAACCCCGAAATGGCATAGCGTGTCTAGAGTTTGGATGTTTCGGTGTTTTGGCACTCGGGAAACCCAAGGGTCAGTTCCCTTGTACTTGTCATTTGGGAAATCCCGACTTGCGAAACCCTGAAATGGTATAGCATGGTTAGAGTTTTGTGTTTCAGCGTTTCGGCACCCGGGATACCCAAGGGCAAGTTTCCTTGTCTTCGCATGTCACGAAATCCCGACTTGCGAAACCCCGAAATGGTATAGCATGGTTAGAGTTTGGTGTTTCGGCGTTTCGGCACCCGGGATACCCAAGGGCAAGTTTCCTTGTCTTTGCATGTCGCAAAATCCCGACTTGTGAAACCCTGAAATGGTATAACATGGTTAGAGTTTGGTGTTTCGGCGTTTCATCACCCAGGATACCCAAGGGTAAGTTTCCTTGTATTTGCACATTGCGAAATCTCGACTTGCAAAACCCCGAAATGAGCTTAGCGTATATATATGAACTTCGGAGTTTCAGATCCCGGGAAACCTAGATGCGAGACCTCTTGTCATCACACAACGCGAAATCCCGACTTGGGAAACCCGAAAGTGAGTTTAGAGGATATATATGAGCTTCAGAGTTTCAGCTCCGGGATATCCTAGGTGCGAGATCTCTTGTCGTCGCACATCGCAAAATCCTGGTATGCGAAGTTCCGGTGAGCGAAATTCTGAAGCGGCTTGGTGTGAATAGGATTTCGGGTTTTGGGGTTTGAAGAGTTGAAGAACTCGACTCCTTGCATTTCAAACTCTTGGTTTCTGAAGTCCCGAAATGCGAAAGGCACCTCTTGGCTTAGCCCAAGGTCACAACCGAAGGACACATGGAAGTGAATCCTACACTTGGTGTGTGAATTGTACACGATGGATTTTCAATGAAAGAACCAGTGATTTGGTTTGGTGAAGGTCCCGATTGGAAGACCTAGCCTACACTAGAACCTCATAGGAATTCAGAAACCCTGTCCCTCAATGATGAAGAAGAAAGAAAAAGATGAAGAAATTATTATGCCGTAGTGGGTATGTGACAAATTGGTATCAGAGAATGGTTACAACACTTGGCTTGCTTGGGCTCATGTACGAGCCGCGTAAGGAGATGTTGTTATCTGCATTTACTCCTTGAGGAGAAGGGTTGCAGATTGAACCTGTGATTTTGGGATTTCTTGTTGAATTCCAACAAAGGGATTATATTGTTCCTTTGTCAAAATTATAACTACTCTTATAGTAGTAGGAATGCACTTGTCAGTATTACTGATAAGACTTGAGCGTGAATAACAGAGGTGGAATAAATTGTGCTATGAAGCTGCACTAGCTAGAAAAGGGACATGAACTGAGTTGTTCTATTATAGTGTGACGATGGCTACCTACTAAAGCAGGTAGAGTCTCTTGCAATTGAGATGGCTGGTTAGGTAAGAATTAAGATCCAAATGAAGAATTCCTTCATGATTTGGGAAATCTGGTAAGGACTGGTAGGATCCTTAGGAAGTTATGACTACTGCATTATTAAAAGACTAAACTCTGAGCCTATAACTCCTCACGATTGAGAGGACTGATGAAAACATGTAGGGTCAGATTACCTGACCTATAATGGTTAGGATTGACAACAAGGATAAGTTGTTTGAGCAAGATTAAGAGGAGTCCTTTGGGACTGTTGCTAATTCCCAAGAGTGACCCTTGTTGGTTGTTCCCATAAAGAGAGGGTAACATCCGTATGAGTTATGACTATGAGATTTTTCTTGTAAGTAACTTAAAATATCAGAAGAGATAGCGGGAGAAATCCTTCAGAAAAGAGTTTTGAAGATTGGATAGGATCGAGAGTCAAGATCCATTCAGAAAGAACCGAAATGTTTCAAGTTGTTTGATCTCGGAGAAGTAGTGCACTGGTTAGTTGCGAGGAGATACCAGAATTTTGCAAAACCAAAGGACTTGGGATAAGCAATGAGAAATTCATGAAAATATCATAGCCCTTGATCAAGGAGTGATCTGGACTATTGAACATCCAGAGAGAATTTTGCAATTTCGGATACTGGGAGTCCGAGAGGTAAGAGTTCGGGACTAGAGGTCCCGGGCCACGAAGTCCCGAAAGTGTTAGGACCATTCGTTGCTAGAGGACAAGTG
>ML795256.1:46762-65352 GCA_009831015.1 Picea engelmannii
AAATGATGAAAAAGGATCAGGGTTGTAGGATGTGGATTGGAACATGGCTGTTGATATCTCAATAGCGACATGCTGGTATTTCGAGTACCAGGAAGCCAAAGGAGCAAGGACCGGGCAACCTTTGCATCGCAGGATCGCGAAATGCGAAATCCTGAAGGCACTGAAGGGACGCGATAGGAAGACGAAATTTTGGCATACTGGGATTTGGCATTTCGGAAGTCCTAGAGACGAGGAATCCGGACTCTCAGGCATGAAAACCCCAAAGTCACAACAATGCGACATAAAGAGGAGTGGGGCTACAATCATATCGAGATATCGAGAATTGGTATTTCGAGAATCCCGTAGACAGAAAGTCAGAACGGTTGACATCGGGAGTTTCGAAGTCACGAAATGCGATGAGCCGGGGAGACACCTCCTTGGAGGAGAAAGCCGGTGATTGGCATTTCCACATTTCGGAGGTTGACATTTCGGCCTATCGGGTTTTGGGGAATCGAGGAACCAGAGTTCCTTGCAATAGAAATCCCAAAATCGTGAAATGCAAAGTGCCTTTTTGTTCAGATCATGGTCACCGCCGATGGTCATGTGAGGGGAAGGCGTGAACCAGTATGATGAATACTTAGGTGTGTTCAATTGTACTTGAGTGCATGAGGTTAATTCATTGTGAAGCTTCATAATAGGAAGCCTGATATTAATACCGGTAAGGTATGAATGATATTAAACATGCAAGTAATGCACATGTATAATGAAAGAGTAAACGAGTGAGGATGCTCTGATGTCATGGTAAGACGAAAATGTTTATGCCTTTGAAGATCACATGAGAAGGACTGTGAACAATCTTGAGACGACTGACTTTAAAAATGGAAATGTATGTAGGCTATGAAATATACCTACGATAGCTACATGCAGGCTTATGATTATGAAAGTGGTCAAGTACATCATAGATGTAAGTTAACAAAGATGCATGTTTATATTCCTTAAGGGGAATATTTGGTAGACCACTAAAAGGCTGACTCAAGGTCAAGGCCATTACAAGTGGTGATGGATCTGTAACAAGGAAGTTGCATGCCGAAGGAGTTCTCGGTGGAGGAACTGTATAAGGTCTCTGTCAGAAGAATAGAGTCACAACCCTGATAATTGTTGAAGGTTGGACAATGGGCTATAAGGCTTGTCCATGTATAAGAATATTGGATTACATTTTGAAAGAATCATGTAAGTAATAGAAAACTAATAACCAAATATTGACCATTCTGATAACATAATGGAAGAGTGTAGGATGCACATGTTCATGATTCATTATGAGCAAAGAGTTTCTACTAAAGCATGCTGAAGTATCCTAAGAGTTAGGATGAGCCTAACCCAGGGCTGCTCAGAAAAAGAGCAGTTGTGGAAAACCAATATGGTTGGTAAGAGGCTAGTAAACCCCTGAGTGTGATTGAATGAATAAATGGGTACGTTTAACTGATACGGCTTGGTTGAAGATGTGGTTAAGGAAAGGCAGTGAGACCTTAGAGATAACTTGACTAGGCTGAAAATCCCCAGACGATGTAGAAAGAATTGGAAGAAGGGGAGAGCCCTCAATTCTTTCCCCGCTGTGCATTACGTTCTATGGGATGAGAAAGCTAGTACATTGATGAACGAAAATGATTTGACACCATAATAATGATGGTTGTAATGCTGTGAAAACAATTGAGAACTGTTGTGTTACACTCATAAAAAACATTAAGGAGAATGTGATGAAGTGCATACAGATATGCTAGACATGCCTGAAAATGTTTTTATTAATTAAACGCTATGATATTTGCATTTTAATTTACATGACGATTAACGTGCCTATGGTGTACGTCATGTGTAGAAAGGAATAATATTGGAACTTTTGAGGAAGACAGTTGCCAATAATGAACAACCTCAAGCAGAGGGTGACCATGGAAAGGCTGCGGTTGAAAGGTTGTTGATGGGGCTGTGAAAATCCTGCTAAAGCACTACTAATAAGGTAGAGAACAGAGAAAGGGTGCCAGAAGCCAAGAACTAGTATAAAGATATTCGTGCCTGTGTGGCATAGGGTATGAAGGGATTTGGTAAGAACCCCTTCCGAAATATTTTATTATTGCATGTTATACCTGAAAATTGAAAGGGCAATTGTATGCCTTGGATACCCAAGTAAGGTATGACTCAGGAAGGAGAACTTGAATGATGGAGGTATGAACCTCTGGTAGTAAACATTGTTTGTAACCCTTGGAAGAATTCATGAACTGAGATGTCATGAATGCATGGACAATCAAGGAATGCCTAAAGGCATTCATGTGAAACTTTTGAGTTCGTGTGTACTGATTTGGGATCATGATCGACCTATATCAGGCAGTATGGTCTTGCTATAAGAATGAAAGAAAAAAAAATAAACCATATGAGGAAGAGGTTGGTTAAATTCCAACACCCCATGGCTAAGAATCAGTCCTAAAGTGTGGCGAACTTGAATAACAATGCAAGAGTGCATTGGGTATGAATGTGGCCAGGGATAGTGGCACATTTGTTAAAACCCTTTGAAATGTTGAGTTACGTTTTGAATATATATATATATATATATATATATACATGGAAAATATAACAATTTGTTTGGCTGATTGAAGAATGAATTGCAGGAAGTAGAGGGTCATGGATATGGCAGTAAAGCAAGCCCATAGGAAAGACCGATTGCCTGCTGAGCCAAACTGCAAGGAATGGAAGAAGGAGTCTTGGATATGGAAATGTTGTAAGCCCATAAGGAAGACCGATTTCCTACTGAGCTAAAATGTTATGGGAAGGAAAGTCCCATAATTATGAATTTGGTTCCTGTGCGGAACAAATATGAAAACAAATTGTGGAATAGGAAATCTATAGGTGACCAATTTGTAATAGAATTCTGAAAGTTAGAATTTATAATGATGTCTCACGAACCTTGTGTACCTATGATACAGGTGAGAAGAAAAGATTTGTTCTGAAAGGACAGATGAAGGCTGTCACAACTGAAAATGATGAATGTGGCTACTGCTAAGCCATGAAAACCCTATGATAAGCCATGATCGCCCGAAAATTAATATATTGAGGTAACACAAGCTGGAGGGACACCTCTGCAGAGCAAGTCTGAGGGACGCCTCGACTGTAAGACTCGATAGAGTCTCTAAAATTTTCATGTGCGAGAAAACCTCGGCAGGGCAAGATGGATCGCCCGAGGGACTGTATAACAGTGAAGGGGATGCCTGAGCCTGGGCCCAGAGGGTGAGTGACTGCAAGGAAGAGGAGACCTTAATAATTCTTGTAAACTATTGGGATCATGCACATAGTGGGTAGTTTCTCGTGTGGCAAAACCTTGGAAAGGAAGATAAAATCATGATAGCTCTTGTGAACTATTGAATTGGAATCATGCACCCAATGGGTATGTCAAGGAAAGTGATGAGAATGGATAACAAAACTACCATGTGGATACAGATCCACAAACTGCATAGATAAGTACTATGCTAGAATATGAATTTTCCTTTTTAATTTTGAACAACAGTAAGATGTTTTCGCACAAAATTGTGATTAATGTGCTTGTTGTCCGAGAATTATTGAAGGCAGGTGACGAAGACTAAGATTCTGAAAGAGGACCTAACTGATGATGAAGGTCAAGAATTTTGAAGTGGCCAAATGAGAAAGGCATCACAGGTGTTTTGAGAAAAGAACATCGAGGACGGTGTTCCTTTAAGGGGGAGGGAATTGTAACACCCCTGTTTCCCCCAATTTGTAATTAATCATAGAATAGTAATTACCATGCTAATGCATGAGGAAAATGTAAATGTATTATTGTTTGAGTTGCCAATAACTAACTGTGGGGGTGAAGCCTTGAAAGTACTAGCCATGATATCACTATAGGAAGAATGTGAAAACCATACAAGAGGGTTCATATATCAAATAACCCCAAATCTTCATGATAAGGATGACAAACCTCCTCCGAATCCCAAGGAAAGGAAAGCAATCAATGAAGAAAGAACAATGGTTGAATCTAGAGATAGGCGCATGAAATAAGTCCTACAATCACTTCAACCATTGGATTGTTGAAGGACAGGTGGTGAACATTCGGAAGCCACCAGGGTTTCAGAACTTAGGTGTATAAGGGTGGTGAAGAACGAGGATTCACAATCACTGAAATCACGAGGGTTATTCTGGATCATTGGATCCAGGGTGACACATGGCAGAGATCTAACCCATCAGAGTTTCGGCATCCGGGATACCTAAAAGGAAAATCTCTTGTACTCGCAAATCCCGAAATCCTGACTTGCGAAACCCCGAAATGGAATAGCGTGTCTAGAGTTTGGATGTTTCGGTGTTTCGGCACATGGGAAACCCAAGGGTCAGTTTCCTTGTACTCGTCATTCGTGAAATCCCGACTTGCGAAACCCCAAAATGGCATAGCGTGTCTAGAGTTTGGATGTTTCAGTGTTTCGGCACCCAGGAAACCCAAGGGTCAGTTCCCTTGTACTCGTCAGTTGTGAAATCCAGACTTGTGAAACCCTGAAATGGCATAGCATGTGTAGAGTTTGGATGTTTCGGTGTTTCGTCACCCAGGAAACCCAAGGGTCAGTTCCCTTGTACTCGTCAGTCGTGAAATCCTGACTTGCGAAACCTCGAAATGGTATAGCATGGTTAGAGTTTGGTGTTTCGGCGCCCGGGATAACCAAGGGCAAGTTTCCTTGTCTTCGCATGTCGTGAAATCCCAACTTGCGAAACACCGAAATGGTATAACATGGTTAGAGTTTGGTGTTTCAGCATTTCGACACCCAAGATACCCAAGGGAAAGTTTCCTTGTCTTCGCATGTCATGAAATCTCGACTTGCGAAACCCCAAAATGGTATAGCATGGTTAGAGTTTGGTTTTTCAGCATTTCGGCACCCGAGATACCCAAGGGCAAGTTTCCTTGTATTCACACATCGTGAAATCCCGACTTGTGAAACCTTGAAACGAGCTTAGCGTATATATATGAACTTCGGAGTTTCAGCTCCCGGGAAACCAAGATGCAATACCTCTTGTCATCACACATCACGAAATCCCGACTTGCGAAACCCTGAAGTGAGTTTAGAGGATATATATGAACTTCGGAGTTTCGGCTCCCAGATATCCTAGGTGCGAGATCTATTATTGTCGCACATCACGAAATCCGAGTACGCGAAGTTCCGGTGAGTGAAATCCCAAAGCGGCTTGGTGTGAATAGGATTTTGGGTTTCGGGGTTTCAAGAGTTGAAGAACTTGACTCCCTTGCATTTCAAACTCCTAGTTTTCGAAGTCTCGAAATGCGAAAAGCGCCTCTTGGCTTAGCCCGGGGTCACAACCGAAGGACACATGCAAGTGAATCCTACACTTGGTGCATGAATTGTACATGATAGATTTTCGAAAAAAGAACTAGTGATTTGGTTTGATGAAGGTCCTGATTGGAAGACCTAGCCTACTCTAGAATCTCGTAGGAATTCATAAACTTCTTCCCTCGATGATGAAGAAGAAAGAAAAATATGAAAAATTTATTATGCCATAGTGGGTATGTGACATTTCACGTGCATGTCAATGCATCCTCTATTGCATTAGGAGTTGTGTTATCACAACCAGGAGCTGGAGACATTGACCACCCGTTAGCCTTTGCTAGCAGGAAGCTATCAACAACTAAGATTAATTACACCACCACTGAGAGAGAAGGGTTAGCCATGGTGTATGTGCTCCAAAAGTTTCACCACTACTTGTTGGGAGGACACTTTAAAAAGTTTACTGATCACTCCATGCTGTAATACCTAGTCAACAAGCTAGTGTTGGGGGGAAGAATATGCATATGGCTTCTGCTATTTCAGGAATATGATTTTGAGATCCTGGTTAAGCCAGGGAGAATGAACAAAGGCCCTAACCACTTGTCGAGGTTGGAACATGGAGAAGAACCTACTAGTTTGGAGGATACATTGCCGGATGCACAGTTGTTGGCCATTAGAAATATTGATGATCACTTCGTCAAGATTGTCTAGTTCCTATCAACAGGAATGGCACCTAGTGAATACACAATCACCCAGAAGAAATAGTTGGTAGTCCGAGCTGCCGATTTTTAACTTATAGCTAGACAACTATATAAGATGGGACCTGATGAGATCCCGAGGAGATGTGTTATGGAAGCAGAAAGACCATTGATTAGGTTCTTAGAGCTGTCCTCTAGTGGCCTACCTTATAGAGAGATGCTAAGGACTACTACAGAGCTTGTGATGTATGCCAAAGAGTTGGGAAATCGTACAGAAGAGATGAGATGCCTTTAGCACCACAATTGACCCTACAAGAATTTGAGAAATGGGCCATTGATTTCATGGGACCTATAAACCCACTAGGAAAGCACACATGAGCAAGGTACATACTCACTGCGACAAAGTACTTTACTAGATGGGCCGAAGCAAGAGTAGTTAAGGAATGTAGTGAAACTAGAGTTGCGCACTTCATATTTGATGACATCATAACCAGAATTGGATGCCCGAAGATCCTTATGAGTGATCAAGGAACACATTTTATTAATAAGACCATCAAATCCTTGACTGAGGAATTTGGAGTCCATCATCAGAAGAGAACACCCTACCATTCACAAGAAAATGAGATAGTTTAAGCATTCAATAAGATCTTGGAGACAACACTGATGAAGATCTGCAATGTGAACATGGATGACTGGGATTTAAGAGTACCAGTAGTACTATGGGCCTATAGAACCACTTGCAAGAAGCTAACAATGTAGACCCCCTTTAAATTGGTTTATGGTCTCGAAGCAGTTGTCCCAATGCAATATTTGGTCCCAAGATTAAGAATCTTAGCCTTTACAGATATGGATGACAGTGGCACTGTTCAAGAGAGTCTCACGCAGTTGGTTGAACTAGAAGAAGACAGATTTATTGTAGGATTCCATCAGCAGGTACATAAGGAAAGAGAAAAGGCCTACCATGACAAGCATATCAGGAAGAAAGCCTTCAAACAAGGAGATCTGGTATTGGTATATGACAACAAATTCATGAAGCATCCAGGGAAGTTCAGAACACATTGGTTGGGGCCATATGAGGTTGTCTATGTTACAGAAGGAGGAGATACATAGTTTAAGACTCTAAATGGAGAATGGAAGGAAGGTTTGGTAAACAGGAGCTAGTTGAAACTGTACTATGACAACCAACTACCTCGCAACCATCAGTAAGAGCAAGAGAGGAAGGGTCCAGGTACCAGGTGCAGTTGAAACTAGGTACTGGACACAGAAAAGACAGTCTGCACACAGTGGGGGAAGAGAGAGAAGAAAGCATAGGCCGATCCGCACAGCCTGAAGTTGAAGCAAATCAGAAGGATTAGATCTGAAGTGCCTCGGGACGAGTCACAGGTGAGTGTTGGGGGCTTGTTGGCCTTTGGTTAGGGAAGTAAGGGAAGATTAAGGTAGAAAAGATGGAATGCGAACTGTGCGGAACACACAGTGACTGATATTGGGTCAAAGTGAGCAGAAGAGGAAAAAAGATAGAGTGAAGTAAGAAAAATCCACCGTTGGATGCTTTGGAGCACTGTGTGAGAAAGAAGGGAAGACAGGCTGGTGAAGCCCTGAAAACGTGGGTCAAGTTGACCTAGGGTTTTAGAAACCTAGGATTTTGGTATCTAGGGTTTTGGCACTTAGGTTTTGGCCTAAGTTTGTTGGTGAGCTATTGTAATGTATAAATAAGAACCTAGATGAGGGAAGAGGGTTTGTTCCAAGTTTGTTGAGGTTAAGAGTGATTATTGTTGTGAGAGAGAGAAACACTGAGTAGTGAGAGAAGTCTGTGTTGTAAGATCTTCAGCTGGGTGCGAAGATCAACCCTGCAGCTGGGTGTGCAGGGAAGGGAAGACAAAGAGAAGAGAGAAAGAGAGAAGATCTACTAGCTAAGAGCATAGATAGAACTGTATGCTTTCACCTAATATAATATAAAGCACAGTTCTATGGACATAGCCCTAGGGAGAGGGTGAACCATGTATACCTTGGTGTTGTGTGTGATTGATGTTGTGTTCTATTGTTCATTCGATATACTGTTATTGCATTATTGAGTAGATATGACAGATACATGTGCGAAGTAGGCCATAATTAGTAACTGATATTTAGATGTTGTGTTGTTCTTGTATTGGATCCACTTTGTATTTCCTCTGGTTGTAGACACCTGTGTCCTGCAACCCCCTATAGCTACTTCGGGTGATACTGCATCTACCTCGCAGGTGCTGCCGAAAGGGCCAGTAGTTAGGGCTTGTTGGTGCACTCTTGTAGTTGAACCCTAGGTCTTCCCCTGTGCCAACAGAACAACACCAATGCCATTTCCCGAGGCATCACATTCCACAATAAAGGTTTTTGGGAAGTTTGGTGTGGTCAAGAGTGGAGCTTTACCTTAATCTTGTTAGGGTCTACCTTGACACCTTCATGAGATACAATATGACCCAAATACTCTACCTCCTTCACCCCAAAGAAACATTTGGATGGTTTGGCATATAGATGTTGCTCCTTTAGTAGTTGTAGCACCCTATCAACATGTCAAACATGATCCTCCCAAGACTTGCTATAGATTAATATATCATTAAAAAATACTAATAAAAATTTTCGAAGGAAGGGATTGAAAATGGAATTCATCAACCCTTGTAATGTGGAAGGTTCATTCATAAGGCCAAAAGGCATGGCCAAAAATTCATAATGGCCTTCATGAGTTCTGGATGTTGTTTTTGGGATATCTGCTTCATTCTAATCTGATGATACCCTGAATGAAGATCCAACTTTGTGAAGTATATTTCTCCTTGTAGTTCATCTAACAATTCATCAATGACGTGAATGGGAAACTTATCTTTAATGGGAAACTTATCTGGGCCCTCTTTCTTGAGTACCATTACTACTAGTGTAGAGTAAGAACTTTGGCTAGTTCTAATAATGCCAGCCTCTAAAATTTCTTCAACCATATGCTCAATTTCACTCTTCTGGGCATAAGGGTATCTATAAGGCCTGATGTTAGGAGGAACACTCCCATGAATTAGGTGAATAACATGATCATGATCGCGAGTGGGTGGAAGACCTCTAGGAATATATTCAAATACTTTGTAATTCTTATCAATAATCCCTTGGAGATCTAGGGAAATAGATGGCTTAGATGTTTGACCATCCAGTGAGCATAGTTGTAAAATTACACGCTGATACCCCTTTTTCAATAATTTTGTCATGTCATGAGAGATTATCACCTTATTGGTTTTCCCTGTGATACCCCTTAACTAAATTTCCTTTCCTTCCAATGAAAATTTCATATAAAGTTCTTGAAAATTAAAATCCATTGTTCCCAATGATTGTAACCATTGGACTCCTAGTACAACATAAACACCACCCATGGGTATAACAATCATTGGACTATTCATTACATATTCCCCCATAGTAAGATTAATCATATGGAATTTTCCTGAGCAATTGATAGTTCCTCTGTTTGCAATCATTAGTTGAAACTTTTGTGCTGGATATATAAAGAAATTGAGAGCTTTGGCTAATTTATAGTGAATGAAATTATGAGTACTGCCAGAATCAATTAGGACTATTAACTTTTTCTTTCTGATATATCCTTCGAACTTGAGGGTTTGTGGAGTATTAATTCCAGCCAGTGCATTAATGATATGGTGGGAGTCAACTCTTCATAATAAATCTCTTCTACGTGTTCATCTTGAGATAGTTATTTTTCTTGTTCTTGTTCTTCTTCCTCTTCACAATCTATGTAGACTAATTTCTTCTCACCACATTTATGTCCCTTACTGTACTTGTTGTCACAATTAAAGAATAAACCTTTAGTTTTTCTTTCCTCCATTTTTTGAGGTGTCAACCATGTAGGTTGAGGTGGTTTAGAAGAAGGAACATTATTCTCTCGATAGATGTTAGGAGTGGTCCTTCTAGTAGCCATAGCCATATTTTTACTTTCAACATTTCTCCCCACCCTGAACGCATTCTCCAATGATTTGGGTTCCCAAAGGCGAACCTCATGTTGAATGTTATACTTTAAAGTTCCTATGAATACATCAATTAGGTGCTCATATGGAATATTCGTTACCTTTATATTTAATATTTGGAAGTTCTCAATGTGTTCCGCAACTGAACCCTTTTTCTTGAGATTTATCAATTGGTTGTAGAAGATATTTCTCCTTGTATCCTCATAGTGTGATTTCATTTCTTCCATGAATATTGTCCAAGTGACAAGTTATTTGTGAAAACAAAGCCATCGATACCACACAAACTGACTGGGTTCTAAATATAAATATGTAATTCATACCTTTTGTGTGTGTAACACATCATGTAGATCAAAGAACTGCTCCATCTGGAGTATCCATGTGATTGATTCCTTTCCATTAAACTTCCTCATATAGATCTTAGGAAAGTGGTTTGTCTTCAACCCAAAGTTGGAGTTTTTCCATTCTTGATTCATCTTCCTTATGTACTCATCATGAATTTCATGGGATACATTGTTGCTTTCAGGTGGCCTCTCTATTAGAAGCTTTTCAATCCTTCCATGATCTCCCCTTTTAAACCATCCATCTTAGAAACCATTATCTCTTCCAACTTAGCTTAAGTTGAATCCATCATCCCTTGTAGTTCATATTTTGTTACTGCCTTATTTTGTAAATCATTTATGTCCCTGCGCATTTCTTCACCTTCATTAAGAGTCCAAGTAGGATTGTTTGAAGGATTATTTGGTGTATAATTTCCCTTTTTTGGTGGCATGTTTTCCAAGTATCACTGCAAGGTAGGAATTCCTAATTGTCTTAGGCAAAGGTCCTCACATACAAGGGAGTGTTAGGTTCTATAACTCTCTGATATACATGCATGGTCCAACAATAGTGCTCGGCTTAATATCTCAGGGCACTAACTAAGGAGGTTTGACCATGCCCTTAGCCATACTATTCAACTACCCAAGTACTAGAGAGTGATCTACCTGAGTGTTGTTCTCAGTGTACTATAACAACAAGACGACCAAAAGGTTTACTCAGTAATTCTCATGATTCTAGGGGGTATCCCGATATACACCAGGTACATGGGATCTCAAATCAGTAGTAGTGTTGTTTAATGCGCACTGTTTGAAAGGGGCCTTTTGATATACTCTAGGTACGTGGAAGAACCACATTGTCCTCGGATTGTAGCACTAACCAGTAATGACAACTCCTACATTTAGAGATGTCAGAACATGTCTATACGTAAACAAAACCCTAAGTTTCTCTCAAATGTATGTGATTCTTCTTTTATCCCACTTTATTCTTCTTTTTGAATCACCCCAATTGGATCTTCTAGTCAAAAGATATGCAAATTTCCAAACAAAGAAAAAACACACCTTTTAAACCATGATTTGGAGGTTGTTCTGCTAACTGACCTTTCTTCTGTTGTATATTTAAAATTTCGACCCTTCTAGGTTTAAAATTTCATTATGTATTTCTCTGATATTTCCTATTTTCAATGCCATAGGTATGATTAAAATTGGAAGTGCCAAGTGGAAGTTATGGTAACTTCCCCACACCTTGCTGATTTTTGTCCTTTCCAGAAGAGCATACTTGTAAAGTGTGCCAAGTGAAAATTATGTGATATATTATTTTGAAACTTGCACCAGAAATACTAAATACTATACACTATCCAATACAACTGTTCTCACTTAATTTGGATACTCACTAAAGAAAATATCACTATTTTACCGAGAACACATGCTTGAGATTAGTTAATAGGACTAGTCAACTACCCTATCTTAAACAAGGTCTATATACAAACTTAGGATGACACAGAAGATGGAATTTTTACCACAGATACCTTGATAATTCCTATGAATATCCTACAAGTTTCACATTATAAATAATCACATAAAAAATTATAGTGAAAATTCTGAGGTGACTAATTTCAGGATGATTCAAGAACACGATATTCCATAGGATACATATCCTAAAGTATAAATCCATGGAAGTTGTGATTTTAACCACAATTACCTTGATCCATATACTAAATATCCCCCAAGGAGTTCCTTCTGAAACTTCCCAAAAAATCATTTATAGCGAAAATTCCAAGGTGTCTCAGATGCAGCAGTGAAAATCCAAGACCTTGAGCTATGATACCAAATGTTAGGAAACAAATATCCAAATAGTATAAAAACATCAGAATAAGTACTCCACACCTTGAAAAAGATATAATTTTAGATAATAATCCTTTTTCGAGGGGGAAACCTCCTTATACACCACTCAAATTCACAAATACAAGATGATTCCAAATGAAAAGGTATCCTTGGTATATATAGGAGAATAGAAGGTACAATTACAACTAATGGACTCAAGCCGACATAAATAAAATAACCATACTAATGTAATATGCCCCAATTAAGGGGTAATGTGCCACTATTTAGGGATTAACAATTGGAATTGATGTCAACTAGTAGTGGTTGTCATTGATGTTAACAAATGTGATGGGTGTATTTGGAGAAGTCTCCAAAGTGGTCCCCTTATGGCATATCTCTAAGGATGGCCCTCATGGGAAGACACTTTAAAGAAGTCTACAAGAAATGCATAGGTGTGTCCATAAAGCTTGAAGTTGTTTGAGGAAGAAGGACATGAAGGACAATGTAAATGCAGGTAACAGACTCATAGATGGATAGTCCTCGTCATTCCATTTCCAACGATATTTTTAATGTCACTTAGTTCCTTACGGTTGAGGAGTTATGAGGTCATGAATTTGGAAGCCCCAAAGATGGGTTAAGAAGCCTCTAAATGGTTACAAGTCATTAATAAAAGGGTAAAGTGGTTGTAACAAGAAAGTTCAAGAAGCCCTAAAGTTAAGGAAAAAGGTTACTTAGAAAATTAGATATACACCTTAAGAAGTATCTCATCAGAACATTCACACACACATTCTATTGAATATATTATATGTGAGTAAGTGATCTTTTGGCGAGTTTGCGATAATGAAATCTAAGGCAACTAAAGAGTGAGAAGTGCAGGAGTTTCAGAATTGCAGAGGAGAGCGAGTTTTGCTGAGAAAAAACCTAGTTTGGCTGATCCCCATGGGTGAGATAGCTAGTGTCCTGCGAGGCACCCCCGTGGGTTTCCCAATTCTTGTCACACGAGGCCTCAGGTGACATCAGTTCTTAGTTGTGCAAGGACAAGATAGAATTGGGAAAGTATGCTAGTACCATGTTGCTGAGGATTGAGGAAAGGTTGCAGGTTAGTACTATTGTGTATAAGGTAAACTATAGGATCAGAGGTATGCTTATGTTTTATGCTTATGTTTTTATGGTACATGCTTGAGGCATGTCATGATTGTGCATGGTACACCTTGGTGATGGTATGATACATTGTTAGAGGCACATCTTGGACACTTGGCATATGGTTTGATGTATGGTATATGAGTGATATGGCACATGTTTGATGGTATCTCTTGGTACATGGTTTATGGATGTTGGTACATGCTTGAGGCACATGGTTTGAGGTACATCTTGATTACTTGTTGATGATGTGATGTTAATGCCTTTGGTATCTTTTTGAGGCATTGGTATAAGTTTGAGGCACATCTTTGGTGCATGGTGTGAGGCATATTCTTGGTACATGTATGAGGTGTGTGTCTTGGTGATGTTGGTACATGTTGAGGTACACATTGATGATGTTATGGTACATTGATTAGTAGCACATATTTGCTATATTGGTATATTGGTATTGTGGCTATCTTGGTTATGCTTGAGGAAATTTATTAATGATATCTTATTATATACATGATATGGTACATGTTTTATGTACTTGGTATGGTACATGGTTGATGAATGATATGGTACATGGTATGGTACAAGTTTTGGTACATGGTTGATGCATGGTATGGTATAAGTTGATGTACATGGTATGGTACATGTTTTGGCACATGGTTGATGCATGGTATGATACATGTTTATGTACATGGTATGGTACATGTTTTGGTACATGGTATGGTACATGTTTTGGTACATGGTTGATGGTTGATGTACATGGTTTGGATCATCAATGACAGTTTGATGTGACAATGACAGTGACAATGACAATGACATGTTGGCTGATGTGACATTGATAGCGACAGGTTGTTTGATGTGGACAATGACAGATTGGTTTATATGACAGTGACAGGTTGGTTGATATGACAGTGACAGGTTGGTTGATGTGACAGTGACAATGATAGGTTGGTTGATGTATTGGTGACATTGACAGTGACAATATCAGTGGTAGTGATAGTGAGTCTACACTTATATTTTAGGGAGAAAGGACGAGGCAAGGGAAGGGGGTTGTAGCCTCCTTCTGGTTGGTGCCAGAGAACTCAGGGAGTACTTGGTGCTTCCTTAAGGTTGGTGCCTATAAATTAGGGGGTCATAGCCTCCTTCCAATTGGTGCTGAAGAACTTAGGGAGTTGGCGCTTCCTTTAGGTTGGTGCCTGTAAATCAAGGGGTTGGTGCCTCCTTCCAGTTGGTGCTGGAGAAGTTGGCAGTTGGTACTTCCTATGAATGTATTCTTGATATATATAAGAAAAAATTCCGTGGTTTTCTCCCATTTTGGTTTCCACGTAAATTCTAGTGTACTATGTATCTGATGTGATATTGTTGAATTATATTGCTTATGGTTATATGCTCATGATATATTGAATGCAATCATAAATGATACAATGATGATAAATTTGAAGATTATATATTGTGGTTGAAAGTGTTAAAAAGTTATCATACTGATTCACCCCCCCTCTTAGTATTCCAACAATTGGTATCAGAGCAGGTCTTTCAAGAAACAATCTAATCACTGGAAGGTAGGTCATTGAGAGAAACAATTTGTATAGGAATGGAATACCACAATTTGATGGTTAGATTGGTTTGAAGTATGAGTTGTGGAGAAAAAGAATGAAAACATTTTTACAAGAACATGGGTATGATGTTTGGTACTCAGTTGTTATAGGATACACCAGTTCAAAGAAACCGAAGACTGCAACCAAGAAGGAATTAAAGAGAAACAAAAAAATAGCAATGGAGTTCATCTCAGAAGGATTATCAAATCTGGTAAAAGTCAAACTGGGACAATGTTCATCAACTAAAGAACTTTGGGATAAGATACATAATTTCTACTCAAAGGAGTGTCCTCTAGATCATGCTGATCATGATAAACAAGATGAAGAATATGCTGAGTTAGTATGGGAAGAAAGAATCTTAATAGGTCAGAAAGATTCAGAAGAAGAACATTATGAGAGAAACCTAACCAATGCCTTAGAAAAAATGGTCAAAGAAAGAGATAAAAACAAGTCACTCAAGGAAGAATTGATCAAGATAAAAAGGGAGTATCAAAATCCCATCTCTGAAGAAGTCCAACATATGATTACAAACCTAAGAGTCCAAGTAGAAGAAGCCAAAAGGATTGATGAAGCATGCAAAAGTCAGTTGGAAGATTTTTTTTTTTGGAAGCAGAAATAGTAGCACAAAGAAAGGAAGGAGAGAAGAGAGAAAATATTTTGACTAGCCATCTCAAAGAATTAAATAAACTTGAAGCATAATTCAATCAACATGAAAGAATACTTGAAGAAGATATTGTTGCATTGAAGACCCAACTTGAAGAAGCAAAGAGAAAGAAAGAATTCATGAAGATATAATGATGAAGAAAGAAGAAGAATGTGAGAAGCTTGAAGAAGATGTTGTTACATTAAGGGTTAAAGTTTTCAAGCTCAACAAGAACGCTAAAGAGATAGAAATATCCACATCATTAGTAAAGAAATCTGGAGAGAAATGTTACAGGTTGATAGAAAGAAAGAATGAAGAGAAGACTAAGAGTTATGTAGAAGTCATCAAAAACCCTACTAAGAAGGAAGAATGTGAGCCCTCAAAGAAGAACATTCCAGAAATAAAGAAAACTCAAGAAGAATATTACAGAAGAGACATATATCAAAGAAGACCCCCCACTTTCAGGTATCAAAGAAGCTTCAATTATTGTGAAGGAAACAAAAAAAAGAGAAGATCGTGATCAACCAAGGCATGAATTCAGAAGGACTACATCACAAAGATGATCATTCACTCCCAGGTATGAAAGTTTATTTTTATTATCATTGTTTTATTTATACTAACTTTGGACATAAAGTTGTCGATTGTAGAGCTTATGGAAGAAATGGTCAAGCAAGAAAAACATATGTGACTCCATATAATATTGAATGTTACAAATGCCATAACTATGGACATATAGCTCGTGATTGTAGAAGCATGATGGATACTTGTATGAAAGAGAACACTGATATAAGATATAAGAAGGTTTGGAAAATAAAAAAATATCAAGTAAAGGAAGAACATATGAATGAAGGTCACCCATAAGTTATACTCTCAGGATTGGCAATAGTACGAGATCAGAACAAATCTACAAGAAAAAATGAAGATGTTAGATATAGGAAGGTTTGGAGAAGAAATGAAAAACAAGAAGAACAGGTGAATGAAGACCAAGTCCTAGAGATTGTACTCCCAGGATTTGCAGTAGTGTGATATCATGATGAATCCATAGGAAAAGAGGAATATGTAAGAATTCAGAAAGAGGATGATGATGAATTCGCAGATGAAGAGGAATGTTACTCCACATTAGAGAGGGTATTTTTCTGAACCATCCAGTTTGGAGAGTCCTAGTAAATATGAACATTGAAGAGGGGGAGTCTAAGCAACAACTCTATATATCAGAGAACCATCTTTCGAGCAGTCTGAAGTGTTTGCAAATTTTGGAAAGACAATCTTCAGAATGGTAAAGTGATAGATGGGTCAATAGTGTGCAGTTGAGTAGCAGATTCATGGATAAATTTATGACATATGGGAAAAGATGGATTCATGAGAGCCTTGACAGGTCTAAAATAGTGGATTAAATCATATTAGCAATTGGAATCAGTGGAATCACTAGACAAGTGGAATCGGGAAGGAAAGCAGTGAAAGGCACAATAGAAACTATATCGTTAGAAGAAAGTATGGTCATTAATGTGAACTTGAAAATCCATGAAGATTTGAAGTCAAGTAACTTTGAATGATTTTTGTATATGTCAATGAATTACAAGAGGAAGCACCAATGGACAAGGAACACCAGAAAAGAGGAAAGAAAGAATATATAGGAAATCCCACATGGATCTACACTACATCATGTAGAGAAGTAAAAGGAGAGAAATCATGAAAGAAATATTAGAAGCATGAATATAGGGGGAGCGCATGAAATTAGAGAGAGATTGCTCAGAGAAGGTATATCAATAGGGGGAGTTACCCTTTTACCCATGATGTCAAAGGGGGAGAAAGAGAAACATCAAAAGAGAAAGATTAGAAGCATGAAGAAAGGGGGAGAAACCTTAAAGGGAGATACCCTTTTCCATTGATGTCAAAGGGGGATAAAAACATGGAGAGAGAAACATCAGAGGAGCATTGGTCACAGGTGGAGTATGAGTGTTGTCATCAATTCCAAAAGGGGAGATTGTTGGAAAGTTGGTTGTCATTGATGTAGTTGGACAGTTGGTTGTCATTAATGTCAAGAAGTAGTGGTTTTCATTGATGTCAACAAATGTGATGGGTGTATTTGGAGAAGTATCCAAAGTGGTCCCCTTATGGCGTAGCTCTAAGCATGGCCCTCATGATAATATTCTTTGAAGAAGTCTACAATAAATCCATAGGTGTGGTCATGACACCCAAATTTGTTTGAGGAATAAGGACATGAAGGACATTGTAAATGTAGGTAACACACTCATATATGGATATTCCTTGTCGTGCATTTTCCAACGGTAGGTGGAACATCACCTAGTTCCTCACGGTTGAGGATTTATGAGGTCATGAAGTTGGAAGCCCAAAAGATGGGTTAAGAAGCCCCTAAATGGTTACGAGTCATTAATGAAAGGGTAAATTGGTTGTAACAAGAAAATTCAAGAAGCCCTAAAGTTAAGGAAAGAGGTTAGAAAAATTATATATACACCTCAAGAAGTCTCTCATAAGCATATTCACACTCACATTCTATTGAAAATCTTCTATGTGAGTAAGTGATATTTTGGCGAGTTTGCGATGATGAAATCTGAGGCATCGAAAGAGTGAGAAGTGCGAGAGTTTTGGAATTGCAGACGAGAGTGGGTTTTTATGAGAAATCCCTAGTTTGGTTGACCCCCATGGGTAAGAAAAGTAGTGTCACATGAGGCACCCCCATTGGTTTCCTAGTACCTATCACATGAGGCCCTGCATGGCATTGTGTCTTAGTCCCACGAGGACAATGTTGGGTATGTGTTATATTCTTTGCATGTGTGTGTGTGTGGGTGCGTCAGATACGACAACTGCATCTGATGATCCCTTCACCTAGAGCTCTACCGTGTGCATCAGGCACTTTCCTAGGGGGGTCCCAGGGGGGGGCAGGTATTCTCCCCCCTGGTTACACGCAGCGTTCGGCACCAGGCAATAGCCCGGGGCCAACAGGGTTTGGGGCAGCGCCCCAATTTTTTTTTTTTTTGGGCGGTTTTTGCTATTTTTAGCGGATTTTGATATTTTTAGCTGATTTGTAAATTAATCCCGGATTAAGGGATTAGGGTTTTGGTATCTACAGAATACCTA